>CAEMYA010000012.1:4689014-4699014 GCA_903131615.1 Diplodus sargus
ATATATATATATATATATATATATATATATATATGTATATATATAAAAATTAGGGATGTGAATCTTTGAGGATTCTGATTCTTAGGGTCACGTTTCGATTCAACCGATTCTCGATTCAACTGATTCTTGATTCAAAAACTGATACAGTTAAAGTGTGTTAAGGCAAATTATGGCATCATAACAATACAGTTTGTATAAGATAATGTGATTTTTAAATCAATCACACAAAGACAAACTTAATACAAAAGGTAACATTTATTCATGCTAAACAAATAAATGCTTACTTACTGTACAAGAAATAACTTGCATAAATAAAATTGCCTAAATAAAAGCAGCTGCCCCTTTTTTCCGGAAGTAAATCTCAACTCTCAGTAACTACTAGAATAAGTTCAAGGTTCACAGATTCACAGATTTAGACAGAAGCCGGTAAATTGGGGGTCTGCCCTGGTCCACCAATTCGGTGGGTACACTTTTATCCAACTCCATTGCGATCTAAATCCGAGACGTCGATATGCCGGAAATTGTGTGAGATGGGCGGAGGTGTGGATGACTGGCACTGTTGCGCGGCCGATAGCCGGGAGTTTTAAAACCAGGAAACAGCTGATCACAGAAGTCAGTCCATCACTTCATCCGCGGACATTAAGATGAGCAACTGGACAGCTGCTGAGGGCTGGGAGATGCTAGCATCTCCTCTTTCTCTGTATTTGTTCGCTTGTTGTTGTAGCGGCAAGCTAGGAGTGGTTGCTACTTTCAAATTAAAAGCCCCCCGCTAAGAACCCAGTTCTAAACTCCAATGGGGTGCAATGTAAAGCACTTGTTTTGAAGACAAATTCGTTGTCTTGCTTTCCCCAAGCTAGCTGCAATGCTGTGTACGGAAGCCCGTGGGGGCGCACAGAGAGACGGGGGAATCGATTCATAAACTTAAAAAATCGATTTTTGAAGTTTATGAATCGATTCAGAATTGTGGATGATTAGAATCACGATTCTTATCACGATTTTTTCCCCACCCCTTAATAAATATATATATATAATGTATATAATATAGTAATATTTGTTCTGGTTAAGGTTGCATCTTCATCATAGTTTGCGCTGTGTTGAATCAGTGTAACCCTTCTGTTAATGTTCATTTGCATCTTTGCGCTGACTGGGTGTTCATACTTCCCCTATGTTTCAATTCCTGATGTATCTGAACGCACTGAAGCACGTCATTCATGACATGACACACATCCTTTCCCCCCGTAGTTCTGGCATTACTCAACCAGGGGAATTAACAGTTTATTCAGTGAGGTTGGTCTACAGAATATGTTTTTAAGTCTCCAGCTGTTGTCTGTTGATGGACTGTAAGTGCTACATTACAGAATGAATACTGGACTGTACCTGTGTGTGGCTGCAGGGGCCTTTTCCTGCTTTATCATCTGCAGTCTTTATGTGGTGTGGTTTCCAGGAAGTGGTGGGAGTCTGTTAGATTGGAAAAGGGCACGTAATATTATGATTGGCGGTGCTGGATAGCTACTTCGCAGCGCTGAGAGAAAAGTGTTAATTCTAGTTGAAGGCCTGTATGTGTATGTTAGACTATCACTAGAGTGTGATGTCAAAACCTACCAGGTGTAGATGAAGACTAATAGAACAGAGCAGTTTTCCCCGCCACAATGCCTAATTCTCATTTCGACCCTCCCAAGCGTGAAGACTGCCAATCAGCCAGACCTGACTCCAGCCCAACTTATTTGCATTTTCATTTGTTCCTTTTGGCAAAAAAGGTTTGTTAACATGCAAAGTCTTAGACCTAGAGTGACACCACGTATGCTGCCGTTTTGATAAGATTGATGAGGCACTTGACTCAACAGCGTCTACTTAACTGGAGCTGTGAAGGATTAAGCTTTGCCTTTTCCCTCCTTGACTCATTTAGCATGTTAAAGAAACAAAATGCAATATCTGCCAATTAAACTGCTGCTGTGGGGGTTCACAATTAAATCAGATTGTAGGGATTGCTTAGGGGTTTGGAGGCACTGATTGTTGTTATTTTTAAGTAAACCTGCCTACCAATCACAAGATATTTATATAAAGGATACAACTTTGCAAAATTACACTGCAAAACTTTTTATTTTACATTAGATGTCCGGGCTACATTAACAATTGTTTCAACGTAATTTTAGCGAGTATTTCAATGTAAAGCAGGTCCGAACTAAATGTTGAAATAAAGAGGAAGAGAGGAAGATTTCTTTCTAAAAAATAATATATAAAAAAACTTTCTCATTGTAACAGAATTTATCCCAGTCTGATTTTAGAAGTATTTTGACATGTAAATCACTTGTGGACAGTTCACAGAAAAGGTCACAGTCATTTTTGCTGACCCATCTTAAGTCCACAACATTCAGCAGTTTTTCACCAGTTTCATGCTGTACTGTACACTTGTGCTCTCCTTCCTCTTTTCATTTGAGGGTTGGTTGAGATTGTAACACAACAGGAACCTTTGAGAATGATAAAAATGTACTTGTATCTTATATATATGTTGTTTTTTTTTACGTCAAGTTTATTGCACAAATGTGAAACATTTTAAAATCAGCATAACTATCTCAAAATGTATTTATGTACTGGCCCCCAAAACCCGGTATCCATCAAGATAGATCTGTTATAATTAGCCTTACATTCACTTTCTACCCTTGCCAGTGTATTAGGCATTTTGTAAACACAATAGCTGCTGGAATTGCTGCTGGCTGGCATCTGACTGATTTTTTTAGGTATGTTTGAGACTGGGCAGTAAATGCAGCATAGCTCACAATAAAGGTTGCTCCAGCAGAGGTCATGCCTGTTGTCTACCTGAGTGTAAACCCTCCTTAATGAAGATGAAAAGACACATATCACAAGAACAGACTAGGACAGACATAAATGAGGGTGAAACAAACCTCCTGAGTAGCAGACAGTTGTTCCATTGACGTTAAGATTAGGAAAGTGGGACATTTTGCAGAGTGGCCTCCGTAATAATACTGTTTCTTCCTGTCTTGGTGACTAGAAACACCCGTGTAGGGTCTCTTACCCCCCCCCCCCCAAGCCTCTGATTACCCTTACATAATAGACCTTTTGTGTGTGAGCCACCCAAAAAGATCAACAATGCAGTTCATTGCCATTGATTTAGTATCGATGTCCAAAAATGTTGCTTGCTTAATTGAAAAAGCTTAAGTCTTGATCCTTCATGTACAGTAGGATGGCTGTTCTCAGCTTGGATTAACAGCAATTACAATAGATTCTAATGGAGACCCTGAGTCATGACAGACAGCATAAAAACGACCATAGACATTTTTTACACTTCCTGTGCAGCATTACGTACGCTCTAACATTGATCCACATCTTCCAAACTCGGGCTGACATGATATTGTATTTTCACTGGACAGTTATTGTGGCCGAGATAATTCATGCTAATGATATTTTTGCAATATATACAGAAATTTTTGGAAAAAATGCTCTCAGTCATATTCAACCTTTACTTTGAAAAAAACAAAACAACAACCGACAAACCACGCAATAAACAAATGAATAACATTCATTATGCGAGTGAAGGGAGGTGGAGAGTGTTGAGTCTATGTAACTGTAAATGTCTGTCATTTGGCATGAAATCAATAAATAGCAGCCACAGACCAGATTCTTGTCGCACACTAGCTAGTTTGAGAGGCACTGGGTTCTTTACATGATAATCATATGTCTATTATTAACACAATATCAATATTACATTTTTAGAATATCACAGTTATTGTCGTTGCCGGTTATAAGCAACACCCCCTATTCCAAACACTTCTCCACGGCAGACCTAAATGGAGAGGAATCTGTGGTTCCATTTGCTGTCAATGTACATTTCTTCAGTGGCTCATTTAAGCAATGTAATTGAAAATATAGCAATTAACCTGAGTGTGACATTTGTTATGAGTTTCCCTTTGAGATTTCTGTGTCAAGAAAACATCAGAAGATGCATTATATTGTTTAGAAAGATTGCTTCCAAAATAGTATGAAGTAGTAGTAATATTACTTGGTTATATAAGTACTGTATGTGTGTGAAAAACACCATTACCAGTTACTGAAACATCTCAAAACTGCAGCTGCCAACGTCCATGAAGGATTGAGGTACAAACTGTATTGAGCCAACTAGCCGGCCTGCAGGGTGTGAATGTTGTACTTTTCAGTACTCCTCCTATTTTACAGGGCAGCTGGATTTGAGATATTGTACAAGAATCCACCTTGCCAGACTTCAAATTGTGCAGCTGTGTCTGAACTACAGTGGTTCAAATACTTTTTAGATAATTCCGAGCAACAAAACGTCTGGCACATCTGGTTAACAGTCACATGGATCCAGTGGCAAGCTATTAGTATCAGAATAGTCACAACAGACACATATTAAAGAAATGATAGTGTCAGACCTGTTATTCGTGCCCACTGAAGATTAGCTGACTTGCATCAGAGTGAGGGTATTTATCAAGAATAAAACAGCTTGTTGTCTTAAGTGTTGTTTTCAAGAATTCAATCTTCACTCACACTCATTTTCCCTCCTCTGTATCGTTTTCCAGCTGATAAAAGCAGCAGCAGCAGCAATGTGGTGAAGCAGGGTCAGATGGAGCAGCGTGAGGGGCCCCGGGGTCGCTGGACACCCTGCCATGTCGAGCTGACTCCCTGTGAGCTCCGGCTGTACACTCTGGACAGCAGTGCCAACCGCCAGCTGGGCACTGCCTACTCTCTGTCACACTGCCAGAGTGTCATCTCACCAGCACTGTGCAGCCAGCCTGGTCAGATCACTCAACCCGTCGATCAACGCACGCTCCAGGCTTTGTTCTTCAACAGCACGCGTCTCCAGCTGAGGGCGGCAAGCCAATGGGAAGCCATGGAGTGGAGACGGCTGATGTGGGAGAAGGTGCAGGCAGCCAGACCTGTGAGGCAGGAGAACCGCCCGCGAAAGACCGGAGTGGAAAACCAACAGGTCGTCAAGTTTCCTGCACCCATGTCACCCTCCTCTTCGCCCTCTCCATC
Source organism: Diplodus sargus (assembly GCA_903131615.1). Taxonomy (NCBI): domain Eukaryota; kingdom Metazoa; phylum Chordata; class Actinopteri; order Spariformes; family Sparidae; genus Diplodus; species Diplodus sargus. The sequence continues at coordinate 4,694,025 of CAEMYA010000012.1, forward strand.
GGGGCTTGACACCCGACCTGATGGTGAGAGCGACATCCCCACCTCAGCAGAGCCGACACTGCTGGATTCTGGTGTCCTGAGCAGACCCACAACCCTGCCGCTGTTCACCCAGCACTCCCAGGACGTCCTTAAAGCAGGTCTGCTCCATCAGCTGGTGGATCAAAACAACTGGCTGGCCTTCACCTTTGTCTTGACCAGATCCGCTCTCCAGGCCTTCCCCACTGAGGGCCGAGGGCCTGTCTCCCAGCCTGTCCTCCAGTACTCCCTGGCCTCCTGCCTAGCTGTGCAGCATGACCAGGAACCAGAGAACGGAGAGACACGGACAGATTGCTTCCAGGCAGTTTTCCCCAAAGAGGTGCTCAGACTTCGGGCAGATGATCAGCTCAAGGCCCAGGAATGGGTGGAGGCTCTGCGGGAGGTAGTCGGAGCACAAAGACCTGCCCAAGAAGAAGGGGGAGATTCGGGAGAAGGCGCTCCAGGCCTCCTCCAGGGAGTGCTGTTGCGATCAAAACCATCCAGGGAAAGGAGACAGCGGGAGGCCCAGAGAGCCAAGCGGCAGTCAGTCACCACAAGTTTTCTGAGTATTCTCACCTGTCTGGCTGTGGAGAAGGGCCTCACTGCTCAGAGCTTCAAGTGTGCAGGTAAATGACCAAAACACACACATACACACATGCAGACCGAGGAAATGTCGACATGGCAACAAGAGCAATTACATATTAGCCAAGTTTTGCTCCATTTTCCTAATTATTTTGTGCATACATTGGTCGCATGATTCCAACCTAAACTTACCCACAAAGGTTAGACATTTCAACATATCATCTAGAATCTCAAGGCTCTTAATCAAACAGGTTCCATAAAACACTGTGTCAAAGGTATACAGACACTGGGTGTGTTTTCGAGACCGACCGAGTTTCATCCTGGCTGATTATTTGGGCCAATATTCAACAATTATGATTATCTGGATCAGTGTTTGTTTCCTACTGCTGATAAAATGTATTATTTAAAAAAATGCAGTACTTTGGCTCTGATACAGTATTCTTTCTCCATCTGTGGACACCAGGCTGTGGTCTCACACAATGTCCCGCCCACAACAATATCTGATTGATTACACGTCAGGAGTCCTAGTTATTGTCATCAGCACTGAATAATCAGAACCTGCAAAGTCACCGGTAACTGGTGAGCTATAAAATAAATGTAGTGGAGTGGAAGTATAGAGTAGCAGAAAAAGGAAATACTTAAGTAAAGCACCTCAAAATTGTACTTTGTGAACTGTTATTCTAAATTTTGACACTAAGATTTTTTTGCTTTACTGCAAATGTAAATCTGCTCTTAATATTGGTCATCTGTCTCCTTGACAACTAGTAATTGCTAATAGTACTGGCCATGAAAAAAACATATTGGACGATCCCTAGTTTGTTTGTTTAAGCAAAAGCAAGCAGAGCAGCAGGCTGAGTTGTCAAAGAGTGTAAAATTAGTGAAAAGGTCAGTTGCTTCGTTATGATATTAAAAATACCTGCTCATTTTACCTCATGAATGATCTTAGAAATTCTCTCTCTCTCTATATATATATATATAAAACAATAATTTTCATTGCAAAAAAATAACCACTGGACACAAGATGTCCTCTCTCTCACTATAAAGTCCATTCTATCTTTAGTTGATCTAGAGGCTGCTCATTTCCACACCATTGTTTTATTTGCATATAAAACCTGACTGGCTTCCAATTCAATCTTGTTGCAACGTCACAACATCCTGCTCGTACAGACATGTGGTAAATTCAGGTTTAAAAGGTTTGTAAAAACAACCTTCTGCTGTCATGGTGCAAGAAGAATATTTTGAATGTAGGAAGGATGCTGTTTCTTTGAGTACATCCACCTTTTCCTGTCAGTCAGCGGTTTTGGGTGTATTTAGTCTGTACCCTTTTCATATCCTGAAACATAACAGCCACTCTCCCTCCTTTATTAGTCCCCATGCCAGGCCCTTGGACAGCCCCATAAATGGCAGGCTGTGCTTTTACTCTCCCTGGGTGTGAAACGTGGGCTCCCTCTCTCTCTCGAAGGAGCGCTTTGAATAATAACCGCTCACCTCCCTTTTTATTTGTAACAACTGGCTTATTAATGCAGGGCTGTTTGAAAGGCCAGCTGAAACAGGAACAAGGACAGAGGCCGTCTGGGGGCAACTGATGATAATTGGTAGGCTTAAAGCGCTGGAGGAGAGGAAAATGGATGAATGAATGAATGAATGAGAACGGATGAAAGCGGCCGGGGATGCTACAGTGGTCAGGCTTGATCGTAGTTGTTTGATTGAAGGGTTTCTGGGGTAGAGCTTGACAGGAGGGACAGCTGGATACGTCCATTTTCTATACAGAGCACACCTCTACTCACTCAGTGCATTTATTTTCCTCCCTTTCCTCCCTTTCTTTCTTTTTCCTTTCACCATTTCATTCAGACTCACAGCCTCTACCTCTTTTTGTCTCTCTCTGTCCCTCCTCATTCATTTGACTGTATCCCTTCTTAGTCTCCTGCGGTGTAACTCAGCAAGTTCTGAAAAAGTATTTTACACCATTCATAATAAAGGCCTTAAACATGGTTTAATTCCAGAAGTTATTGTTGAGTTTATCTTTTTAGCTTTACAACTTTCATTTGCATTTCATTTAAAGTTTGGAAATTGGTCTTACAATTTTCGGACCCTGGAAAGTCATGATGGCAATTTATTCTATTTTCCAACATTTTAAAGACTTAGTATTTAAACCTACTGAAATGTACTTTTAACTTGTTTTGAAATGGTCATAAAACAAATAACTCTTTAACTAGGAGGAGAGGACTAACCACCAAAACATGTTCGCATTTCGAACAGTGAACACCTTCACTTAGGAATTCAGATTGTTCCTAAATGAATAGATGGTGTGAATTCTAACTACAGTCAAATTATAGCATCTATATCAAAAACAGTTGAGAGATGGTGGTCGGGTCTTCCAATCTTTCTAAATGGTAGACTCAACATACTCAAGATGAGTATTCTCCCCATGCTATTATATTTATTTCAGAATATCCCCTTGCCACCTCCACCAGACTTTTTTTCTAGAATAAAGAAAATGACGCTCCAGGCTCAGTGTGTCTCTTTTTTATATTTGCCTTATGATGAGGAGAGTTTTGTGCTTTCGTGCTGTTGTATTAATGGGCAGCTCAATTAAGAACATTAATGTTTCACATCACTACAGTTGAGTCTACAGCATGGAAGGATATTGAGTCATACTCCTTAAAGCTTCCACTACCCACTTATATAAAATCAGATAAACCCAAAGATCTCAAAAAGATTTCATCTAATCTTATTGTCAAAAATATGATTCGTGACTGGCAGGAATAAAAACCAATCTGTAAAAAACCTCTTTCCTTTCTTGTCTGAGCCCAATTTGGGGCAAATATGGGTGATAGAGGGGTAGGATGGAAGAAAGATATCTTTGGAGATAATGGAAAACTTCTAATGTTTAAATAGCTGTCCATTAGATATAATATCCCTTGTAAACAATTTTTAAGCATTTACAACTCAGGAGCTTTATCAGCACTAACCAAGGTCGGTCCATGCTGGTTTCTCCACTGTCTCCATTGCAGAAAATTCTAATGAAAAATCCCTTCTTCTCAATGTTCTGCTTTTAAACTCAATGCTTGGAAAGCTGATTTACAGGAGGAAATAACAGTGGAGCAGTGGTGTAGTTCATGTAAAACACACACACACACACACACACACACACACACACACACACACACAGACACACAGACACACATTTTTAAAACGTTTTTTTTTCTCAGGTTTTCAGGTTTCCTGCACAGACATGAGTTGAGTATAGATTTTAGGCGATGTTGGGTGTTTGTTACGGATTGATCACAGTTGTAAGTCTTCACCCCAGCTCGTTTGGAGGTGGGGCAGGCCTGGCTTGGCCCTACTCCGGAGCAGGTCCATCTCTGGCTCAACTCAGCACAGTAAAACTGGTGATGGAAAAGCAAATCAAGTTTGACTCGGTACGGCCAAAAGTGTTTGTGGAAAAATGGAAAAGGTGAATGTTCTGAAGTGGCAAAGAAAGAGTCAAAGCCCAGACCTCAATCCAACAAAAAAGTTGGACTGGATTTGGCTGTTCACGCTCGATCCCCGTGCAACCTGACAGAGCTTGAGCGGTTTGTAGTTTTCAACATTACAGATTGAAGCTTAGCAGAAACTTTTGTTTGTTCTTACTTGGTTCCAAAAACAATTATTTCAGTTGAATCTTTGTTTAAAAGATAACTCCAGAATAGAGCCCTGGGGTACACCGCATGTCATTTTCATCTGCTCAGAGGTGCAATTACCTATAGAGACAAAGTAGTCTTTATCATTTAGATAGGATTTGAGCTAACTTAGGGCTGTACCAGAGACTCCCATCCGATTTTTCCAGTCGGTGCAGTAGTATATTGCGGTAGACCATGTGAAACGCAGCACAGATCCAGTAATACTAAACTGTGTTTAAATGAATGCCATTGAGGACCTTGACACGAGCAGTCTCAGTGCTGTGATTTAGTCCAAACCTTGATTAGAAGACATCAAAACAGTCATGTATTATTACGTAATTGTTCAGCTGTTGAAATCAATGTCTCTTCTAAAATCAGTGATTTTACTTAAAATTGGGAGGTTTGATATGGACCTATAATTATTCATTATTGATGTGTCTAGATTGTTCTGCTGCATGAGTGGTTAAATAACTGCAGTTTTCACGGCTTGTGGGAAAACACCTGCTACAATCAAACAAACAAGTAGCATATCTGGAGTCATGCAGTCAGAAACTTTTTGGATGAAACCCTGCTGGTAATACATCAAGGCTTCTACGATCAGGCAGTAGCAGTTCTCCAAGTGCTGTCTTATTGGTTGTTCTGATATATCTCGCCTCTTGTTCCTTGCAGGCAGGAGTGATGTGTGATGCATGGAGTAAAGTATGTTGGAGGTTAACAAACGTACTCCCGAC
>CAEMYA010000012.1:4704014-4717697 GCA_903131615.1 Diplodus sargus
TATGGCAGAGTCAATTAGTTTGTAGTGTATACTGTTTATACTGGGTTAAATACTGATGTGTACTTCGTATATGTACTTTCTAACATTCAATTCTTTATTTACTAACTAAACTACTATAAACAACTGATATAACATTTTATATATAACAAAAATATATATTTATATTTAGGAACAAATCAAAAATGTGCTGCATTTATTTTTTATTTCTACAACATTGCAGTCCATCTTGTTGGTTCAGTCTACTAAAATGTTCTCCACTCATCATTGGTGAGAATTCCTTCCTCTCTGTTTTGAGGTTGTTTTGCTTCTTTTCGAGGTTTTGGTCAGGAACAGGTCACCATCAGATTTATCAGATGTGTTTGGTGTTATCTTATCCTTTGTGTTTTTCAGTAGCCCCACATGTATTATCTGTGGAGGCTCTGCTGTTTTTTTTGCTTTGCAGAACGCATTATAACCTTAGCCACAGCTTTAGAACATTGGCCTCTGTGCATGTATGTGTGGGTGTGTTCTCTTCCTGTCCTCATGATATAGAATTTGAGGTTAAGGTTTAAGGTTGTCATTTAGTGTGCAAATGTTTTCATGCTGCATACATATGTGACTCTGTGCCTTTGCTCCCAACAGCAGAAAACCAAAATAGAGGGCACAGTTGGCCAGAGAGTGGCCTGGTGGTCAGCTCCTTCCTCGAAGTGACACAGTGTTTTTCTGACTGTTGACCATCCCCTCTGCCTGCTGGCTTCCAACCAGTGTAGTGTGGTTTTTTCAAAGGGCATTCGCTCTAACAACAGCATGAGCTCACTGCTGTAATTAGTCTAAATCTGACTTACACATATGTATTTGATCATTGGTTGTTCAAAAAGATAAGGCTTTGTTGTTGTCTTTTTTTTCATCTTATTCACAGGCTGTAATTTAATCCTGAACAAAAACTAGTTTTTGTTGTTTGAAAATGGAGGTTGATAGTTTATAGATTATTGCCATGTTCGACGCATTGGTCCTCAATGAAATGTGTCAAGGTTAGAGTGAAAATGGCAGAAAATATGGCAGTCAGAATGTGATCAGATCTGTTAAACTGCTGATTACTTACATGGTTAATTGATTAATTGTTCAGTAAATAAAATGTCAGAAAAAAATAAAAAGCTAATCACGATTTCCCAAAATGCAAAGTGACATTTTCAGATTGTTCCTTTGTCCAACAAACAGGCCACAACTCAAAAACTCTCCATTTGCTGTCATAAATGAGTAAGAAAAGTAGCAAATCCTTCCATTTATGAAGCTTGAATGCAAATGTTTGACATGTTTGCTAGAAATATGACTAAAATTGTAAATGGATTATCAAAATAGAAAACAAATAGGAAAGTCTTCAGTCTATCAAATAATCAACGAGCAGCTGTGAAAGATATCTTCACCAATTATTTAATATCTAACTTATGGTGAAAGTACAAAGTCCTGTGATCCATCATCAACACATGGATGGCACATTTCACAGCTAAAGATAAACATGCAAACTCTCTCTACTCTACTGTCTGGTAGATAAACTACTCCACGATGGCACAGAAGGTCCCATGTCGTAGGATTTCCTTTCTTTCTTTTTTAATGCAGGTCTAGCTGCTATACAGATATTGTGAAACTATCAAAATGTTCAGTCCACTGAGAAATGCCACATGGCTGTGATTACAAATACACTGGCAGAACTTAGGCGGGAAAACAGGGGGCTGTGCCAGGTGCTCAGGCCTGTGAGAGCTGACCAATTGGAGTAGATTGGACTTCAAGGCGGGGCTTAAAGAGACGGCCACTAGAACGGAGAATTCAGACAGAGGGTGATCAGATGTGCTGCAACGATGAGAAAATGAGAGTTTGAGAAAAATAATGATTTTTTTTAAGACAAAAAGCATTTCTGCATTTTCTAGAAGGCACCAAAAATAAAAGAATGAACCTGAAAATGAGCATTTTATGGTATCTTCAAAAACAATATGATGAATCTCATCTTAACCATCATATTGCATTGTATACAATTATATTGTACATCACAACTAATACAATGGGCCCAAACTATGAACATAAAACCATAATTTCTGTGGTTCATTGTGGTTTTGGACAACTGATCTGACAAACCAAGCAATTTAAATATGTCACCCTTTATCTGTTGGCCTGACATTTTATTTACTAAAAGGAATAATCAATAATCTAAAAATCAATAATATTAAAATCATTTTTGTTACAGTCCTAATTCAGTCATCACACAGTCTCCTGTGTAGCTGACTGTTGATCCAACATGAGATTTTTTTTTCCTCTCTTTTTGGTCAGATAACACAGGAATCAAGCTCTCAGCACTGATTAGACCATTGTCTGCCTTTTTCAGATGTCCGATTCTTGTCTATGATTGAATGGTATCAGGCTAACTTCTCTTTATTGTCAGCCTTCATCTGTGCTTGTTTGATCTTACTCGTCTCTCTCATGCAATTTCTTCTGTCCTCTCAAGCCCCTTTTTTTCTATTTCCACTTTTTAGTCTGTGTTGTTTCCTGTGTTGAAACACCACTCAAAAACAGGCTGACACACGTCTCTCTCCCGATGTCCTTCTTCTTTTCTTCTTTTTCTGTAGCTTTCCAGGCCTCTGTTTTCCAAAACCTAGATAACAATCTCCTGTTTCTTTTCTTCTCCACCTCTCATCGTTTTCTGAAGAGCAAATGTTTTCCTCCAGGCCCCGTGTTCTCCGAGATTGTGTGGATAAGGGACACCTGTCGTAGTTCTTTGGCATTTGTGTGTGTGTGTGTGTGATCGTGGACCAGGTCTGGATGTTTGGGTGAAGAATGAACTTTTAAAGAGTTAAGAAGACAAAGCAGACAGTGGGGAAGCGATCAGGCTGAATTGAGCTGAGGATCTGGTTTGGTCTTTAAGGACTACAAACACTTTCTTACTAAAGTCAGCTGTGTTGTGACTACTGGAAGAACCAAGACTTCATTGTCTGAGGGATTACTTGTATTTTGCAGGTAGATGCTGGACAACAGGAATGTTAATAACAGAAGGCACACTAAACAATAAAACAGTTTTTAAAATCCAACAGAAAGTTAAATATTGCTCACAGTTTAGGACATACATGTGATTTTATTTGTTGGGCAGGATTGCACACAATAAAGTTAGGTGGGCTTCTTCCCCCAAAAAAGGAGTCATGTTCTCATTATTTTTTAAATCTTCAGCAAATATTACATCATGATGAGATTGTGAATCAGTTAAGCACTAACACCACAACATCACCAGATTTAGTTTTGTGGATAGGAATCTGAGAGATCATTGAACCAGAACTTCATCCACAAAAATGCAACATTAAAAGACTTCAATACTTTAACAAAGTCTAGGCACGAGCACTGAAATAGGTTAATAAGCAACTAAAGTGTTCAGATGTTCTTAAAGGCAACACTTGAAGGTAGGGTCAAAGCAGTCATAAAGGTGTGTGGGAAAAATATAGACATACACTTTCAGACAGTCTCTTTTTGAGGACATTAAAAATGTTGCACTCATAAAAGGTGTTTCCATCAGTCGTAGTTTCTGAGAACCACAGCGTTTGATGCATACTGATTAAGGATAATATCGGCACATCACAGGGATCAGCTGATAAAGACTTTAAAATTACACATTTGACATCAGTGAGAAAGGAACATTTTCAGGCCAATCCAAGACACTTATAATTATGAGCACATAACGCAAACCACAGTTTAAAGTAGTTTTCCAATTTTTACCAGTGAATATGTGCCATTTGAAATGCATTGTCTGTCTGCATTGTGGGCCATTACGATATGTGTAGGCATAATAATATGTTAATTCCACTGAAGGAAAGACTTAATGTTCTCTGCAGCGGGGGAAAAAAAATATGTGCATATGGTGTGGGCATCAAAAAACTGTCACAATGAGATATTGAATCCTGACTGCCTTGTTCAATAAACATCATATCCCAGTTCAGTTCACACCTACCACCACACTGAGGCTGAAACTTGTCCATCCCAAGGACATAACACCCAGGCATCAGCAGTGTACTGTAGTTTATACTGTTCAGTGCAGCTAGGACTGCACAGTTTTGTACATTGGGTGGACAAAAAAACCTCTCCATAAACGAATGGGCCAACACAGGAGGGCTAACTCTGTGTTGTCCACTTACATCTAAATGAGAAAAAATATTTCTTTGAGGAAAACAATGTGAACATCTTGGCCAGAGAAGACAGATGGTTTGAAAGAGGAATAAATCTGTGTCAAACTGGAATGACCATCTTTGAACAGAGGAGGTGGCCTCAGACATTACTTATCACCCACCTACAATGCAGTACTGAGTTCCCTCCCCAGACCATTAATAACCATTCCCACCTGGGTTCACCTAGCCCTAGCAACCCACATTGAGGCCCACCCCTAAGTGGTCCTTACGATTCTGAAACTCAGAGCTCACACCTGTCCTTAACAACTCTGTCAGGACACTCCCACACAGAGTTCAAAAGCCAGCAACTCCCCTCCAGTTAGTTAGAACTGAAGAAGCCTCTTGGATGAGAGGTGAAACGTCTTCAAGAAACAGAAACACATCCAGTTGTCCTCAATACAGCACTCGGTGTCCGTAGGCTGAATTGAGCTCAGGTCCAGTCCTGCACAAGATTCTTTTTTTTTTTTTTTTTTTTTAACTGCAAAACTTAAAACACTTGGTTTAAATTGATTGATTGATTGATTGATTGATTGATTAGAACAAATACTTTTTTAAGGACCTTGCGACAGTTCTTTAACAGCACAATGAGTATGGTTGTCATTGTTCGTCCACTGTTTACATGGCTCATCAAACAACATATTACCTTACTGGGTCAGAGTTCTTTTTAAAGTTAGACTATCTTGCCTACACACTATCCACAGGTTTGCTATTAAAGGATTAGTGAGCAGCAATAAACTGACACCAAGTTATTTGCTTTTCAACCTTTGTGCTCTTGTCACTCTAACACTCAAATATGAATTGTGAAACACCTTAGGGTTGAAAAAGCCAGTTAGTATACATACATAAATGACACAGAGCAGTTCATGGGACTCTGTACATACAAGTCTATTCTATTTCTTACCTTTTTAATTATATTGTTTCTTTTTTGCTATTGTTATTGTTTTTTTTGTGTAATATTCTGTCCTTTAGCTGCTGTAGCAAACAAATTTCCCCATTTGTGGGACAATAAAGGAATACTGATTCTGATTCTGATTTTGATGAATCCACCATTTGGTGACATGCCTGCCAAATTATTCAGAAATTCTAGGCTTTTTTCCACATTAAGATTGTAGATTGTGGGACGCCGATAAGCTCAGTTGATAGAGCGGGCGTCCCATGTACCGAGGCTTTGTCCTTGCTGCAGCGACCCTGGGTTCGAGTCCTGGCCTGGGGCCCTTTGCTGCGTGTCACTCCCCCTCTCTCTCACCCTGTTTTCTGCCATCTCTGAAGCTGCCCTAAAAGAAAAACATATTGTAGGTTGTTGTGTTGGTTTGAAAATGATCTTACTGGTTTCTTCGTGATTAGAGACATTCAGGCCCCCCATAGTATCATGTTCATTATTTTTATCACATACTTACCCTGTGACTTTCTCCTTAGGGTGTCAGCGTCCAGTTGGTCTCTCCAGAGGAAAGGCAAAGGTTTGCTACTACAGTGGCTGGTACTACTGCCAGAGCTGCCATCAGGACAACTCCTTCCTAATACCAGCACGACTGCTGCACAACTGGGACACCAGCAAGCACAAGGTGGGGAAGCACACACCCAACTACAATATATAAAACTTACCCCCATCTCAACATAACTACTGCACAGGCTGTGAAAGTATGATGTTTTGGGTCCTCAAAAGAGCCATTGTCTTCATTTCTATTCACATTTTCTATAGTTATTTCTTCAAATAAAAGTGTTCGAATAAAGGTAAAATATTTTCATTAAAAAAAACTTGCTGAAAAAAAAAAATATACTGACATGAGATTATGAGTAATCACAAAACCTTGTGTGAAAAAAATGCTGCCTTCTCATTCATTGAAATGGCCCTCTGGCGATGCAGCAAAAGACTTTACTCAGTAAGTTTAACCAACTGTGTTGCCTTTTATGTGATGGTTATTAGAATGAAATATAATGTGATAACCCCCCTGATAACTTTTCAGAGCTGTATAAACCTCTGTGCAGTATTTTAGTTTCTTATAAGGCTTTCCACGTAAATTAGCGGGTCTAGATAGGTTTTTTAAACATGGGTCAACCCGCTATTGACCCCATTCCCACTTCCCACAGGCAAGGCAGGACATCTGTGATTTTTATCTGATGCATTACACTGGCACGAATGCGCGAAGTTGTTTCATAAGAGAAATCAACAATAGACCAATTCTGAAAGAAAAAGATAAAGATAAAGAAGATCCAAAGATGAAGAAAATCTATCTTCTAATCAGAGGCCTTTGTAAGGATTATGACTGGGGCCTGCATCATCCACTACAATGACAGAATACAGAACTGTAATGGTGTCAACACCCTTGTGTATCTGTTGTCCTTGGTGCAGTGACCCTGATGTAAACTCTCCTGTGCTCCTCTAGGTGTCTAAACAGGCCAAGGAGTTCCTGGAGTTTGTGTATGAGGAGCCCTTGCTGGATGTCCAACAGCTCAATCCTTGTCTGTACGAGCATTGCGAGCCTCTCAGCACCGTGCTGCGTCTCCGTCAGCAGCTCCAGTCATTGAGAGCTTACCTGTTCAGCTGCAGAGCAACTGTTGCAGAGGACCTCAGACGAAGGTAAGTCGGCTGTGACCTTCTGTCATGGTGAGGGTCTGCATTTTAGTACTTTATAACTCCTTTTTTTCCACCTTTTTATCAAGGAATGCAATTAGTTTTTTGTTTTTTTTGTTAATAACTTTTTTTGGGGGGGGGGTGTTGTGCTGTGTTGTCTTTTGTCTTGTTTGTATACCTTTCACAAGTTGTACAATTAAGATAGTATAATGTAAATAATATATTAGAGAAAGTGGCCATTATGATAATACTTTATGACTGTCATTACATCGCCATTTTCAACACTTTTGATTTGTATTCAATTATATGTAAAATTAATTTGATATTATCATTTATTAAAACACTAAAGTGATAGTATGATATAATATAATAGTTTTAATAAGGATATTAAGGATGCCAGCTTTGGAATAATTAGAGATGTTGGAGCATGTTTCTATGAGTTTAATTGTTACTTGTTGCAATGAGTGAGGGTTTTAAAAAGCAATGTGTCATCTGCGTAAAGACTGATTTCACGATGTACGTTTGTGGTTTGGATTCCTTTGATATAGGTGTTCTGACAAATGGCTGCAGCTAGTGGTTCAATGAAAATGGCGAAGAGGAAGGGAGAGAGTGGGCATCCTTGTCTAGTCCCCTTGTAAAGTATCAGGGTTTCCGCGGAGTCTTAAAAAAGTCTTAAATTTGACAATCTCAATTTTAGGCCTTAAAAAGTCTTAAATACGTCCATATTTTGCATATAGGTCTTAAATTACATGTAGTCAGGTCTTAAATATGTACGCTCATTTACCACTTCTGTCATCGCCTTTTTTTTTTTTGTTTGGAGGAAATGTGTTGGTTGTTGAGATTCACAGTCAGCTCTGTGTGTTCTTCTGTCTGAAGTAATCAGGAACGTACGGTTTATTTTGCCAACAACGAGGTCGGAATTTATCGGCGTACACTTCGCCAGTTCCAGAGGGACTTCGATAGCGGAATCTGCCAGAGGATCCTCAAACTGGGCACACTCGGTGTGAAAGCGCTGGTGTCACACACAAAATCGTAAAAAAACCCCGAGTTAGCTAGCGAAGTCGCACTATCACACACTTCTGTATGCCCCTGTCACCAGTTCCCGGTCCAATTTCATCCATTTCTGCCTCTGCCGCCTGCCTCAAGCGACATTCAAACCATGTTTGGCCCAACTCCGACGTTGAAAGCGGAGGTGCTTTCGATTTTGAACACTGTGTGTGTCTCAGTGTGTGTGTGTGTGTGTGTGTGCACACACACACCAGGGTTATTATAATTAACTAAAATTAAATTCCTAGATAAAAACTATACTTAAACTACTCAGATCACTTGTTAAACTAATTAAAACTAAACTAAAATGAAAACACAAACTGAAAAACTAAATTAAAATAAAAACCAATGAAAATTTTAAAACTATAATAGCCCTGATACACACTCATTCACTCCATTCTTCATTTTTTGAGCTGCTCTGTTAATGGCAATAAATGTGTTTTGTTTGTTTTTTAAAAGTAATTCTGGGACCGCATTTTTCCTTACTTTTTCGTACTTCGTGTAGGTCTTAAATTTAGTTCAAAATGGTCTTAAAAAGGTCTTAAGTTTGACTTGGTTGGCTGAAAGTGCAGTCTATAGAATTTTAACCCAGTTAATAAATGATCTCTCAAAGCTAAATTGACCAGTTTACCATGTGGAAGGGATTTTCTGCATCCAATGAGACAATGATGGTTCCTGTTTGTTGTGAATAATGCCTTAAATTGAAAAGTCTGCGTGTGTTAGAGGATGAATGTTTGCCTCTGATAAAGCCAGTTTGGTCTGGGTGGATTATAGATTAAATTCTTTTTTTTCTGTCTGTGATCTTGAGTGTTTTGAGTAGAGAAATCGGGCAGTAACTAGGTGGTAGTGTCAGCTCTTTGTTGGGTTCATGTTTGCTGGGATTCTTGAATTTTGTTTTATTTAATTTGAAAGTCTGTTGAATATCGGAGCTAAAATCGAGCAGAAGTATTTATAAAACTCAGCAGCACTCCATCGGGACCTGGAGCTTTGTTGTTGGTTCTGAGCGTTGGGGCAGTGGAAAGTTAAATTGAAGTTAAGACTCTTACACATTCAGTAATTAACAACAAGATACAAGAAAGACTTAAAAACAAACACTTATGGATTTATTCTGGATGAGTGTGGCCATGGCAGGGAGCATTGGCTCAATGCAGGAGGTTTATCTTTAATCCAGTTAATCAAGATACATTTTCTGGCTAATACTCATGAATAGTCACATTGTTTAAATTGTAAATGGGTCAGAGTGATCTGCTTTGTGGGAGACCAAGAATGAAAAGGCCTGAGTCTCTCTTAACCCTTACCCTGAAGATGCAACCCAATTCTTGAGAAATTGTGCCCCAAAGTCTTTAAATCAATTTACATTGCCAAAAACAGTGGTAATACGTGCCAGTCTCCTATTGGCACTTGTTACACAGAGTTGAGGACTGACGGTCCATCTTGTTCAGGATTTAAGGAGTTACATGTAGATAGTATAATAATTTATACTGTGTCTTTCTCAGTCTGTTACATGTGAAGGTGGACCGAAACACCTTCATGACTTCTTGCCAGTCATCCTCATTATACTCGGTGTAAAAGTCTCTCTCCCATTTCAGTGTGATTCTGGGGATGTCACCTGTGGTGTTACAGAGCATAAAGGTGGAAATTAAATGGGTAATGTCTGTTTCGGTTGTCAAGAACCTCTCAACATCACTATGCATATCTGGATCGAAAGGGGCCAAACACTTCGACATTTCAAAATGACAGATCTTAAAGTGAAACTCTCGCCAAAAAGTAACCGAGGATGTGATTGAATATGAGTCAAACCTTCATGTACATGGATAATTACGACCAAAGGGGCACTTTTGAGATTTACCGTAGTTTCGGTTTCGGGCAAGCTAATTTTCAATGGGGTGCAGGGGCACTCTTATGCTAGCATCAAAATTGCTATTTTTAAAACACTAAGAGGGCTCGACACAACATGAAACTTTGCTCGTAGTATCACCAGAGTCTCTACACATGAACGCGAGCATTGAGAACATTATGTGTGTACGCAGAGTTTACTAAAAAGAAGGTTTTTGAACAACTCACCTTAGGAGTGCGACCTGACAGGCAGGAGAGTACTGGTAAACCGCTCCTCAAGCATGCCTGTTAGAACAATGTTCTCAATACTGACAGACAAAACATCATGAACAACAAAGCCTCCATCCCCAAAAGATGTACTCCCAAGTAATGATATAATGATAAATAATAATCAAATAATAATCAATAATCAGCAGTGTGTATGTCTTTTGCAATGTCATTACACTTTCAATTCAGCTCAGTCCTTCCAGAAAGGTGAGGGCATGCTTAGTTGAACGGAAGCACCCTTTCTTGTGTGGGTTCACGGGTGATGGGTTGAAAACTGTATTGACGTCGCCTCCTATTTTGATTGATCCATTAGGATTGACAGAGATTGTGGAAAAAAAAGTTGTGAAAATAGGATGAGTCGTAAGTATTTGGGTCATATATACCAATTGTGACTAGGCTGTTGTTGATTGACATGTTAATAAAAAATGTCCTTCTGGGTCTGTGACAGCGGAGTTGTGGATAAATTCGATTTTATTGTTTTTAGAATAGATACCTATCTTGTTTTGTTATAATTAGCAGAGAATATATGATTGAATTATGATGATTTGAATTTATAGTAGTTTGGTGTGTGTGTGTGTGTAAATGGGTGCACTGATACACCGTTGTAACTTAAAAAGAGCCTCTGAATTTAAGCCCTGTTTCCCAACCCTATTGGGCTTGTGAACCCATAAAATGAAAAAATTAAAAGAAAAAGAAATGTCCTCTTCGAAACCAAACCATCATTGTTGGATGTATAATTTGTTCCAAAAGGTTTGTGAGCAGTGTTTCTTGTTTAGCAGAAAAACTGTGTAGTACTTCACAAGAAATAAAGTGTATTTATTTTTCTTGCCCCTCACATGACCTCTCAGATTAAGAAATGTATTAGGCTGCTAACATCTTGTAAAATCTGTGTATGTGTGTTTACACGTGTATGTCTGAGTGCATGCATGTATATTGCCATAACTTTTATCTGCATGAATTCCTGAGTGTATATGTGCTACATATACATAAAGGATGTTAGCCTGTGTGTATATGTTCATGTGTGATAGTCGGGGGGAATGATTGTTTATCTGAGTGGGGTCCCACCCTGAAAGCCTTCTCTGTCAACTGATGGATGCTCCTTGCCCCGGTCCAGGTCACTAATACACACGCCGTGTCCAAGAGAGATTCATCCACCTCAGCTGACAGACTGGAATCTAATAGATATTCAGTCAGCATAGGGATTTTCTCACTCACTATTAACGATATGAAGCCATTTATTTTTGGGTCCGAATTTGGCTCAAACTCATTTTCAAGTTTTACTCTTACCGCTGGTTTTCGAGTGCTCGCTTTCCTTCCAGGTACAAGGGGTAGTGGATGAAATCTCCCCCTATCAAATGGGACAACCCTTTCAAGACACTCATATGTCATCAGTTGTCATTGATGATGTTGTAAACAGACACAACCAGACAATTCCAATAAGTCTTCTCTAGCTGTGTTTATTTCCCTGTGTTTATCTGATTTAGTTAAAAGCATGGATGCTCACAATTCATTGACAACTTTACCCTATCAATCAAGTAGTCAAATATAATAATGATACTGTTTCATTACCTGGCCACTAGTGGTGCTTTAGAGATTAACGGTAGCAACCCATGCTTCTAGCCTGCCAGTCTTTGCTGCTGGACTAAATTTCAGGGGTCATATACCGTCAAAGGGGAGGAGCCCAGCATTGAAATACAATGTACAATATAATGTTGTGCCTCTGAAAAACCATGCAAAATGGAGGAGTGCATTTAAGATGTAGGGGTGAGGAGTGTATTGGGATTTGGCAGTATTTTTTTAAAGAGCTTATTTCATTTATTTGTTAGAGCACTTTTCTAAAGAAAAGTTCATTGTCTGAAAATCTTTTTTCCTGTTTCGGGAAGGAAAAAAGATCTTGATGATATTTGTTCTAATGTAACCACAAACACTTCCACACCTGTATTTAGGTGGCAGCAGAAATCTCAGAGCTAAAGGTTTCTCTCTGTAATTTGGTTGAACCAACCTTTGGGCTTTACGCACATGTTTCATAAAGGTAACAGTGATGACAAGTCAAGATATTATTAAGTCACTATTTTGCCAAGCAGAGCATACATTATATAGATAAAAAACAAAGTATCAGAGGCTGTTAATGTGAGATGCTAGCCACGATAGCATGTAACATGGGCAAGTAATGGCCAAAAAGACATTGAACTCCCCCCATGTTTACTGTCAATTACCTCAGTCAACTGTTGACAGTAGATAACCATAAATAAACATAAAGTGAGACAACCTGAAGCTTACTGTTTATTACAACAATAATAATGAGGTTAAAATCAAGCTGCTTGTTTGCTGCATGTTTTTGCTTATTGAAAACTAAAATTTGAAAAATATTCAAATACAGAATTACACAGGTTCTCAATGAATGTCAACACGAGCTGCTGAAACTGTACAACTTGTAATATTTGTGTCGGCCTTAAAAACCCATGTTAACCATACAACGCAGAGACGAGCAGCATCATGATGTCCTGTGTTTACTTCTGTCCCATTAGCTAGTGCCGGCTAGTGCCCCACCACTTCTAAACACTGCAGGATTGATGAAGGCCATGGCACTAAAACCTTCCCCTAGTCATCAGTCTACTTCAGGGGGATCTGAAGATCTGTTGCATACAGGCAGAGAGTCACTGAAACCCAATCACAACCACATGAGGCACTAAAGGCTGTACGTTAGAGAGTGCTGTACTGTCTGGCCCTGTGCAGCAGCTCCCAGACAGAATCAAAGGGTTATGTCGTTGACTGCATTTGGTAAAGCAATTCCTGGGGTAGTATTCTGAGTAAAGGCTGTAAGTTATTTTATCATCAATGTCCAGTCAAGGTGTGAAATGATCTCAGTAACTGACCCAATATGGTAGATATTTCATGTAACTATCTCAGTGATGGAAACTTTTTTGCAGTATTACACAGATTGCCTATTTGTCTTATAGGTAAGGGGATAATAATTTCATACACACTGCACATACGTTTACAACAAGAAGTCTTGTTTTTTATGCCGGAAAAGTAATACTTGGTCCTTCAATATTGTGTTTTGGATTTCGGACAGCATTTTAAAAACAGCAGGTTTTACATTTCTAGCCAGTGAATGTCAGTTTTGTCAGCTGAAGGTAAAAGGTACCTCGTTTATTTGTCCTTTTACAACTGAGGTTTGTGCAACAAAAACGAGTTGTAGTACCTTTATGCTACACAAGATTTTTTATTTTATTTATGATGATGTTTTGAAGATCCATTCAGGAGTCTCACAGCATGAGGGAAAAAGCTGCTTTGTAGTCTGGTGGCAAATACTTCTGTATCTTTTGCCAGACGGCAGCAGGATGAACACACTTGGCTGGGCTGGGTGTTGTCTTGTAGTATCCTGTGCAGACACCAGTATCAGTGATGTTATGTGCTGTTTCAATCACCCACTGTAGAGCCTTCCTGTCCTTGGCCATGCAAGAACCATGCCAGTTTGTGATGTTTTCATTCAGGATGCTTTCTATCGCTTCCCTGTAAAAGTTGGTAAGAGTGTGGCTCTGGAATTTAACCTTCTTAAAGTGTATTTTGATATTTTCAATGATATTTCATATTTTCTCAGTCCTTTCCTGGCTGTTTCTGAGCCAGAAATGCTCACCAAATATTTTTTGACAAATACCTTGATTTGTGCACAGAGTCACTGATGCTAATATGGAATAAAAACATATGACTGTGGTACAATCTGGTAGTCATGTGTCATCCTTCAATAGGGGCTATAAAAGTTGCGTGGCTTCTTTAAAA
>CAEMYA010000012.1:4725148-4781169 GCA_903131615.1 Diplodus sargus
ATTTAACATGTATGGCTGAATGTGGTGGTGGAGTATGGGTCTAAGACTTTATGTTAGCATTTACAATTTAATTCAACGTAGCTACTTTCACCTCACCCCCTTTATTACTTTACACAACAGTCAAGGTTTTGGAAGACTCTTCTGTTTGTTATAGTAATTTTGAATCAGACTTTTAATAGAAGATGTTCACTTTTCATTTATCACCTGTAGACACATATTTCAGGTTTGTTCATTAATCTGTGAAGAGGATCGCAGGAAAAGATTCTCATCTGGTAGGTTACTCCAAACCTTGAGGAACCCCCAGATGAGACTCAACCATGTGTACACTGACAACCGACCATACATCAAGTCTTCTGTCTGTGTGTGTGTGTGTGTGTGTGTGTGTGCGTGTGCGTGTGCGTGTGAGAGAGAGAGAGAGAGAGAGAGGGTGTTATCCAAACAGAGCTCACCCCAGTCTTTCCAGCCATGTAATCCCAGCTGGCTTTCTAGTTCCTCAATGGAGCTGCGGTTGTTTATGTGTGTGTGTGTGTGTGTGTGTGTGTGTGTGTGTGTGTGTGTGTGTGTGTGTGTGTGTGTGTATGTGTGTGAGCGACTAAGAGAGAGAGAGGAGGGCAGGCGAACGGCTGTTAAACAGCAGTTTTAGGGGATTAGGAGGTTTTGGAGCACAAAGACTCTGCGTGGAGCAGGGAAGAGGTTGAACTGGAGGGGGAGGAGTATAAGAGGATGGATGGAGGGAGAAGAGGTGAAGTGTGTGTGCTTTTGTGCACGTGTGTGTGTGTGTGTGTTTGGAGGGAAATAGGGTAAAGGACGTGAGTACATCTAGAGGACTGGTTCTGTCAGCTGCTCTAGAATCATATCAGTGAATATAGTGTTGTGAATATGTTATGAATGTACTTAAAAGTCATTTTCCACCATTGCACTTTCTAGTGTTTTAATAATTTTTGTCAGAATTGGGACATTATCTGAACCAAAGACTTATTCATACTTTCTCACATCGTTTTATTTTGATAATTTTACGTACAGGAAGAGAGATATTTATCCAGGATAGAGAGAAAAAAGACAGTTTTGAGAAACCGAAATACATTTTCTTCTTCTTTTTTCTCCCTTCCTGTTTATCATCTCAAAACCCCTCTAATTTGTCTTGCGAGTGGTAATGGTGTAACGACCCTCTCACAAAGACGAATAAATCATTTGATAAATTCCATATGTTGACAGAAGTTGGTCCAACCCAGCTGATCCTCTGCCAGTGGCCTGGCTACTGCTTGGTGAGACACTCAGGACAGCCATCAATATCTGGCTTTATTGTTGTCCTTGTTGGATGTGGGCAAGAGTGCAAATTAAATGTGCTGAAATTGGAAGTTCCTGTCTGAATTACTGTCCCAGTGTGACCCTGCTGGCCAGTGCTACCTTGGTGGAGCTAATAAAAGGGTCACTGGATATTTATAGGAAGCAGTAAAAAATGGAGGATATGTGGATGTGGTTATGATATCCCTGGTGAATTGGTCTATTTAGTTCAGCATGTATATAATGCATAATTGCATTCTGCAAGTTGTTCCCTTTTATATCGCACTATCCCTCTTTGCCAGTGTCCATTTACCTTTGTCACTCCGCATCCATCCATCTTTGTGCCTCCTGCCTTCTTTCCCAGCGTCCCTCCAGAGTACCAGTCAGCCACCAGAGCTGTGCTGCCAGTTGTCTGATTCTGCCCAGTCCAATTATAGTGCGCCTTAATTACTGAGCCTGTCAGCCTCCATCAGGAGAGCTGTTTGTCATGTGGACCGGGCTGGACCGGACTGAGCGGGGCTGTGCTGTGCAGAGGGGGACACTACAGTGTTGTGGAGAATTATTTCACTTTCTTTTGCATTATTTGCTACTTGACAAAGATCTTCAAACAAAATTGAATGTAAGACAGTGACAACCTGATTAAACAAAATACAGTTTTAAAAAGATAATTTCATGGTGAAAAAGAAGTAAGGGTTCTAAAAGGCTGATGTTCTGTCCAGAAGCATTTGCTTCTGATGAACCCTTTTGAACGAAAGAAAGAAAGAAAGAAAGAAAGAAAGAAAGAAAGTTCTAGCAATATGTAAAGTGGCAACATACCAACAGAAAGCAACATTTTCTGAAAAGAAGAAAACACTTACGAAAAGTAACATTTGTATTTTGGAACATAAAACAGGAAACCTAATAAACTGTTCAGTCCAGTAAGACATCATTGGAAACGTGGGCCATCATGGGACAAAGTCAAGATCAGGTCGAGGTAAACCCTTATAAATAAAAACTACTATGTTTAGAGCCCTCTGGATTGGTTCTTGTTAGCAACCACAGAAATTGTATGTAACTCCCAGAGAGGGTACAAGATGGATCCATTACGCCATAGGATGGGTTCTCTGTAGACCTACTTCAGGCGGTTTTAGATGGAACCTTCACAGATGGTTCTGCCCACTGAATTGCGCACAGGGGAGTCTCACCCACTGGGTCCACCTCGACGTCCTGCTCGGCCCATAGACTTTACAGTGTGAGGACCTCACAGTTTTTTTTAATTCCTCAACAGAGGTTTTGAACATATAAAACCAAAATTCCAAATAGGAGGAGATATAATTGACCTTGCTCGCAGTTGGAGGTGTCTTGTTGAAAAACATGTTTAGACCTCTTTTATAATTGTGATCTATTGGGAATATGCTTTTTGGGACACAGGAATTTTTTGCTGCAATACCATGAGTGACCACTGGGCAAGATCGAAAGCCAAGAAGAGCAGTGTCGTCCATTTTGGGCTCTGTTAAAATGTGTATGTTTAACGCTTTCTGTTGGGTGCTAGGTAAAACCCCCTAAAAGGGTTTCAGGTGGAAACTTTTATAAAGGTTTTAGAAAACGACCTCTCTTTTGAGGTCAAGCCGAAGAACCCTCTCTGATTCTAGTTAGCACTTTTATTTCTAAGATTGTGCGTTTATTCAAGGACCTGATTACCTTGTTTAGCGTAACAACTGAAAACAAGGTGAAACCGCTAGCCTGTTTCTCTCCAAAGTTCAGAAATATGCCTATAGCAACTGTAAAGCCCACTAATTAACATGTCATCTGTCATTTATTTGATCTGTACACAAACAGTAAAGAAACATTTACAACGTGTGGTTTAGCATGATTTACATGCTGTAACTGTGTCTTGGTGAATTAACACAGTGCATGCCAGAGACCTGATGTAGAGGTTTCCAAACAACCAGAAACTGTACACAGGGGTGTTATTACATTACAGTTGTTGTATGGATGGACAAACTATTGTTCATCAAGAAACAGTCACAGCGGTAACCTCCTCTTAAAACCACCAAATGTAACTTTTTACATTAGCAAGTGTATGGAAAAATATCTTTCCAACCAATGGCATTTTTCACCTGAAAGGAAGATGTTGTAGTGCTTATGTTTTTCACAAAGCTCAAAGTCGAGTTGATTCACGTTTGTATTTCTGTAAATCAACTGAAATCTCATTCACAATTTTTTTTCCTTTTTTTTGTACCCTTTTCTTTCACTTTATTTTCATGGCTGCAGCTGTGTAGCTCACTAGCTTGCCAAGAAGGAATACATTCTTTGATTAATTCATTTTGAAACCTACAAAGCTCTCATTGGAGGTTTGTTTCTGTGGCATGGGACACCTAACACCTACATCTATGTAGATTGTTAAAGAGATCTGATCTTGGCTCTGATTTAGATTTGTGGACTTGCTTGTTTTCCCTTGTTTGGAATCAAAACAACACAACATGAGTAATCAGTGGTTGCAGCCTTAAACAGTTTGACTGTAAATGTCAAACTGACAAGAACAGATCCTGCGTTCAGTGAGATATTGGTCCAGAACATCGCTCTCATGTTCGTCTGAAAGTGATAATTTGATATCATAGATTGTGTATAAGTAGGGTTAGGGTTTCTAGCTTCTGCGGGTTGTTATGGTAAAAGCCTATAGTGCAGGTCATTAATCTCAGTGTGAAGTCCAATAGACTTTGGTCCCGGTGTATGATTTACTGTAAACATAGTGTACCTCAGTGTGCTATGTTTTCTGTGTGTGTGTGTGTGTGTGTGTGTGTGTGTGTGTGTGTGTGTGTGTGTGTGTGTGTGTGTGTGTGTGTGTGTGGTTTGGTTTGTTTCCTACTCTTCTCCTCTCGTCCTCGTCGTGCAACAAGCAGCATGAAGGAGGTTATAATTGGGAGGTCCAGAGCTCTGCCAGGTGGAACCACTTGTATCTGAATACAGGCTCCCGCTCTCTCTCAAGATCTCTCTCTTGTATATTGTATCTGTACCGCTCTTTCTCTTACTTTAGTCTGCCTTCATACATTCTGTCTCACATGCACTCACTGTCCGTCTGCATTATCAACATGATACGGAAAAGCTCTGCGACCGTATGGATTTTTTAAAATTATTATTTCCGTCAGAGTCTACACAGCTTTTCTTTTCACCGACCGCTTTTCCTGTCTTAGTCATCCACTACAATGCCAGTCCAGACCCCCGCCGCCAGACCTCCCCACAGTTCTTCAACGAACTTGCCAAGCGTTGCCATTAAAAGGCATTCACCTCATTTACTGTCTCCCTCCATCCTTCCTTTAGTTTCCTCTCCTCCTATCTCCCATCTATCCTCTAAGCCAAAGAGGAATCTGCATTCTTGTAGTCATTTTAAATCAAGTCAGTGGCGTAAAAAACATTTTTAACCCATCTCAAAACCTACCAGGAACTCCCTTTCTAATTCAAGGAATGATGCCTGGATCTTGATAAAAGAATAACCTAGGTTAATTAATTGCTTGATCGATGAATATAAAATAGCAATCGCCATGTCATTTGATGAACAGTACCTACTTGAATGCTTTTCTAAAAGCCTTCAAAACAGGCTCCGTGGTTGGCGTTTTTTAGTTTAGTCGTATTTCGTCCACAGTAATGCAGACATGTGTAGAGTTTCCCCAGAGAGCTAATGTCGGTATGAAGGCACGATTACATCTGAGGTGGCCGTTTGAGTCAATGCAGAAGTGCACTTGTTAAACCATTAACCAGTTCTCACAGAGGTGCACTGTCCGATCAAAATGTCACATTAGCCTCAGTTTGTGTAGAGGGTGCTGAGAGCTGGTCTGCTACCTGTATTGTAAACTTGGATTTTAAAGTCTTAGTTGTAGCTGACCATGTCCTTTTTTTCTGTTCCTCTTCTCTCCTCACCCTCCAGGTGATTGATGGGAAACTGGCCCCCTTCCTCTCCAAGGTGATCAAGTTTGCCAGCTCCCATGTTTTCAGCTGCAGTTTGTGTCGAGAGAAAGGCTTCATCTGTGAGCTCTGCCAAAACGGACAGGTCATCTACCCCTTCCAGGAGAGCGCAACCAAGAGGTACAGATCATCAGATAACAGTTCTACAATTTACTTGACAAAAGAAATCTGGGCTGGTTGTGTAATATTGATATATAAGAAAGAAAACCGACAAAAGACTGGCACACTGCATTGATGGCTGCCAGTAAAATTAATTGAAAGTTTCAACCTTGTCAAGTATTGTCAAACAAACACTACAAAGCAGAACAAGCACTACAGTATGTGGACAAAAAAACATGTTTGTCACCATTTGGTGCAAGACTTGATTCAGTGCCATGAAGCGTGTCACTTTCTATGATCTCCTGCTGCTGATATATGAACATTACACTCTCAGGAAAAGGGTTTCATTCACCTTTAAAGGTGCAAATTGAACAGACATCCATCATATTAAATATGTACGTGAGCATGACAGGTGGACATACCAACATACCAACTGTAGCTCTAGCTAGCTTGCAATTTAATGTGAATGTTTGAATGACAGTCCAGTGTTTTATCTCTGTCAAACACACTGAGGAGATTTTTGACAATTTGAACCAGAGCTGACTGTTTGCCTCAAATTGTGCTGCCTTGATCAAATCTGTTCTAGCTTGTGTCTTCCCGTTGCCTTTGCCACCTCTTTACTTTGCCTCAGTTCGGTCTAACTCAAGAGGTCCAGTGCAGAGGCTCCTGGAGAGGCTCTTCAGAAAGCAGTGAGCTGTGTCAACAACCTTGCGTTTCTTTTTCTGAGACTGTTCCTAAAAGCAAACCACCAGTATGAAGAAAATACAATGTAGTATTAATATTTCTCTGGGGGCTGACTGAATGAATGCTCTCTTTCCTCTGCTGTAAGGCAGCAGTATGGAGACACTCTGGGACATGAGAAATAGTGATGTAATGTCATGCAGTAGTCATTCCCTCTAATAGATTCAAGCCCCGCAGGGAGTCTCGATTTTAGTTTTCCAGGTTTTAATGTAGCTGTGACTGAGACCTCCACCCCGATAAAATCAAGGTGAATGGAAATGTATTTGTGGCGATCACAGCGTGGAAGCACGACTGTAGCATCTTCTTGCAGAAACAATCCGTTGAACTAGGGCTGCAACCAATAATTATTTTCATTGCGTATTTATCTGTCAGTTATTTTCTCGATTAATCAATTAGTTTTGGTCCATGAAATGTCAGAAAGTAGGATAAGTAGTAGAAAAAGTCAGTCAGTGTTTCTCAAAGCCCCACAATCTAAGGTAGCGGTCATAGAGGAGGAAGGAAATTGGAAAATATTCACATTTAAAGATATTCACATGTAAGTAGCAGGAAGATAATCGTGACTTTCAAAAAAAATTAAAAACGTACTCAAACTAATTCATCAATAATCCAAATAGTTGGAGATTAATTTTAAAGATGACAACTAATCGATGAAGGGATTCATTGTTGCAGCTCGGCTGTGCTTTTATTGGAACTACTTTCTATGGAAAGCATAATCCCTGCACCTATATATCCAATACTTGAAGCAGCATAAACCAAACTCCATCCCCCTCTATTGTCTTTGGTTAGAAGCAGCAATGTTGAAGACAACTATCTCAAAGCCGGGACACTTACAGCACAAACACTATCTGTACGGAAGGATGAAGAAAAGCAATGAGATGAAATATGTGTGTGAGCAAGTCCTGTCTCCCCGTGTGTCTGTGTGAGCAGCAGAGGTGAGCCTGTTGCTTGTTAATGACACCGGTTGGCATAAGAGAGTTGTGTGTGTGTGTGTGTGTGTGTGTGTGTGTGACAGCTGAGTGTTTATTAATGACATGGACAGTTAACACAGTCCAGTCCCCGTCGCTGAGACTCTGAGTGACAGACAGCAGAGAGATAAGAGCTGATTCTCAGAAGACTCTCTGCTGTGGAGGCAGACGCCGGGAAGACAGTCTGGACTATCACTCACGCACATACACACCTCGCCTGTTGAGTTGTGTTTCATGGCTCGCGAAGGAAGTGTTAAGTGTTAACTGATAACGGCTGTATCTACTGTACTCACCGGAGCAGAGCTGGACTCTGTTACTCAGACACTGATGGCTCAGGAAATGAGAAATAACATGACGTGGTTAGCCGAGTATGCTTAATGGATCATTGTAGTTTGCCATCTACTGTACTATATTTCAGTTTGGGTCGTAGCTTCTGCCAGTAATAATAACATGGCATGGTGACACAAGCATCCAGAGGAACATTTAGGTTTCAATGAACCATCACACATCCAGAATAACTCAATAAATGTCAGTAATAATCAGTCATCGTTCAGGAACATGGTGCACACACAGTTGGTACATTTGCTCAAAGGTGAAGCAGGAAGTAGAACTGTAAACTGTTATAGATATTGAGTCATAATATGACTGTTGACCGTTTATTTCTCTTAGTAATAATAAGTTTCTTGTTAACCTGTCTGATTGTGAAAACTCATGTTTCTTGATCCATCAATGTAGTGTTTAAAAACGTTGCCATGCTCCCAGGTATCAGCAGTTAACTGGAATGATGTTCAGACCCACAAAATAGTTCTGAAGTAGTTCAAGCTACATTTACAGGCTGTTTTATCGTCAAAGTCAAAATAAACCTACGGAAGCTCTGAGCAGTTCGTACATTTTGTGAGAACAAGCTTGTTATGAAGTGTACATTCCATTTCAACATACGTGTTCCTAAAAGACACTATGGAAGTATTAAAGGAAAACACTCTGATGCTTACTGAGGGTTAAATGATAAGATCAGCACCACTCTCATGTCTGTATGGGAAATAGGAAGCTGACTATCTTAAACTGAAGGCTGAAAACAGGGAGGAAAATCTCTCTAAAGGTAAAGAAATCACCTACCAGCTGCTTTAAGGTCCACCAATTAACATTTTTCTGTGAACGATGTCAATACCGTATGTAAGCACACACCCCAGATGTAACGCAGAAGCTAGAAACTTCTGTGCTGTGTGCACTCAGCAAGCAGTTCTTATATGAACTTCTTTAGGTCTGGTATCCAGCTCCTATCAAACATTCACACTCAGACTGTTACTTGAGACTTCCTGGAGGTCTCAGCTGTTTGCCTGGCTCATTGTAACAGCAAGACTCCAGGAAGTTACGGCTTTAAATCAACTGCTGGACGTTACAGTATCATTCTTGTCGTCTAACTCTAAGAAAGCAAATTATTGCAACAAATATTTTTTTCTTGACCTTTGAAATGGACACTGGTGGGATATGAAACTGTGCTGATATTTTCTCAAACAGCTAAAAGAACGTACAGACTGACGCACGTTGATCTTTGCAGGTGTGACGGCTGCGGCGCCGTGTTCCACACCGAGTGTCGACAAAAGGCTCAGCCGTGTCCTCGCTGCGTCCGCCGAGAACTCCACCACAAGAGGCCGTCCTCCTTCTGGTCACCCGACGACGACAGCCCCGGGTGCTTTCACCTGCCCTACCAAGACACCTGAGACACACACACACACACACACACACACAGAAAAGGAGTCACGGTGCTGCCAGGCCATGACGCTGGACGAAGTGCCTGTGTGTGTGATTTGTGTGCGTGACACTAGAACAGATTCTCTGACAGAGGACAAGCTCAGAGCGTGTGATGCTTCGCCAGGTTTGTGTTTGCGAGTGTTTACCTGCTAACACACACACACACCTGAACAAAGACCCCCCCCCTTCTTTTCCTCCTGTAAAGAGCAGGGAGAGAAACCAACTGAAGAACTGCTGCACCAGGCTTTACAGACTGAACTACTTGCATATTTGTCAGACAAGACAAACACGTCACATCGTCGTCACCACCTTCACCACATCACCACCTTCACTTCTTTCTTATTCCAGGGGTTAAAATGTGGAAGATCACAACTGATCAACTCGAGAAATTCAATTAATACTTGAAACGTTTGGTGGTTTATTCTAACCAGCGACATCCGCCTGTTATGCTCAAGTTTAGTCATTAGTCAATGGATGGAAAATGTATTAACAAGTTTAGAAATTGATCATTCATCGAGAAAAAGGGGAAACATTTTTGGGTTCCAGCGTCTCAAATGTGAGAAGATTTGCTGCTTTTTCTTGAGGCGTTGGACTGTCTATCAGACATTATAAGCAGAAGCGGTCTAGTCAAGTTGTGAACCTATGCTTTAACTAGCTGTCATGGCGGGAAACAAAGTACCACAACGTCCATAAAAACTCCTCCGACCTCTCCTGCAGCACAGTCCACTAGACATACTAATATATTTCAATAATATGACTTAACGCAGCTCTTTGACAAATCCAAGGATGCATGTCCAGCTCTGGTGTGAGCTCCAGCAGACCCGCAGGTGCTGGTGAAAAAGTTCAAAGTTATCTGCGAGGTCCTGTTTGAGTATCAGATTAAAGGTAAGACCTCCTTTCATCACAAAGATCATTGAGGCAAACCGTAGACACTTAAAGAACTGAAACAATTTAGTTGATTAACTGATTTTGAGAAAATTCTTCAGCAACCATTTTGATAGTTGGGTCATCGTTTGAAGCCGTTCTTCAAGCTCAAACAAAACAGCTCACTTTTGCTCCTTTAATGTGAGAACTTTCTGATATTTAAAATACGATAAGTGTAATATCTGTGAAGTTATGAAAGGCATTTATTTAACTACTATTGATTAATCTATTTATGGAGGGAATGAATATAACCGTTAGATGAAGCCAGTGTAACATAATCATCTAGTGCTCATCATTACAGAATTGTGACATTAGCCTTCTTTAAATCAGACTATAAACTATAAACTGCAGCATCACTCTAGTAGCCGATCACAGCGTATACTCACAGGTGTAAGTAGTTTGGGACAAAGTGAGTGTGGATCAACACTGGGGCGAGTGGATTCTGCTGTGGGTTTCAATAATTGTCCTCTGGATGTCTTCTCTCAAACCTCAGCATGTCGCCACTGAAATCTAAAGTAACCGACGAAATCTAGACTGACCGCAGCTGCTGTCGTTGTGAAGGACATACAAATACTTTACGGTGATATTCAGGTAATTTATTACATTTGGGGTTCACTCGGGATTTGACTAGAGCCATTAGATTGGATTGTACCAAATAATTATATTAATAATAATTAATGATAGCAGTGATATGTAAATGATACTGAAATATAGAATCCCTCCATCCTTTCTGTCTGTCCTTTATGTCATTCACCTTTAGTTAACTGACACATTTCACACATTCGGTCAGTGTTCGTTTGATTTAAAAGGGACTCTGTGTCCGTCCGGCAGAGCACACCTCCTCCCCTCATCACTCTCAGTGTAAAATAACGGGGGCAATAATCTACTGTAACTTATTATTTCATTGTTGCCTTTCCCCTCCTTTCCCCCTCTGCGTTTCTACTTCCTGTTGTGCTTTATTCATGCAGAATCTATCGAAACATGACAGCAGCTTTAGCGTTTAGTATCTCTATGCATACCTAGATGGCCTTTATTAGCCCACTGCTTTCATGTGTAAAGGTCTGGAAACACTTCAGTTTACATCGTCTTGACACCGCTGCAGCAGCTGCGTTTCCATCCTGTTTCAAGGCCATTTTTTTTTAACAGAAATGTGGGAAGTTAAAGTCCGTCGGCTGATTAATTAGCTACAATTACAGACTTGTGTTTCAGTGTCCGTAAATGTTTTTGGATTTGGTTTTGTGAAAGGTTTTTGGTAAATAACCCATGATGCAAATCCTACACAGTGCATTTTTTATAGTTAGATGCAGTAGGTTTTTGTGCTTTCTACAAACAACATTATACATATATCAATAAATAACAAGTTTTGAGAAAATTGGGATTATTGGGCATCGTAGTAAAGTCATGTATTGCAGCTTTAAAGCTCAGTATACCAGAACTTGTAATAATTAGGATAGAAAAGTAGCTGCTGTTCCATCACGCTACTTGTTTTCTTATCAGAGAAAGTCTCGGTCCGGCCGGAGTGATTTCAGTGTTAATTCTTTGCTTATCTGTCCGCTCCTTATCCTCCTTTTTGTTGTTCTAGCTTGTTTGAGCCATATGAACATGTTAACTCTGAAGGGAATCCATGTGCAACTGAGACGCTGTAATCAGCAGCTGGCTGACAAACAGCCGTTTACGGGTTTACTCTTGAATATGTATTTTTGTGAAGATCACAGATCAGACTGACAGTTGTTCATGTTTATGAAGCACGTAGGATACTTGTAGACTAAAACTAAATAACCGAGTGTAGATTATAATATGAAGGGAAAATGCACTGATGTCAGCTGATTACAGTTGTTTTTGTTTTTCTTATGTTACATGTGCTGTGTGTTAAAGATTAAATGTTTAAGTTATTGTTGACTGATTGTGCCTGCTGCATAAAAAAAAAAGTAATGACAAGGTTGTGAAGTATTTTTGATATAAACCCGGCTGCAACAGACTGGTGCTGCCAAATAGGACTGAACAGCAAATCGAAATATTTCAAAAATCACAATATGATCTAGTGGTGTATTCCAAACGATGAGAGCTGCATTTATTTTTGTTTTCTCCTGAAAGTAAATGTTGTCACAACACATAACATGATGGAACATGCTTGATTGGTAGATAACCCAGAGGGAAAAAAACACATCGTCATCATTTTTATGTTTCTTTTCGGTGAAAATGAAATGTAAAAACTACCATTACCACTGAGATCGTAACTCAAACCACTATAGCAATATAAGTCAGAACGTTCAATATGATGTATGTTCAGACCCGCGACACAAGCGGCCCAGAGGATCGACGCAGTCAGAGAGAGAAAAAATAACAAACCTCAATCCCGCCTGAGCTCCGAGCTTTATGGAACAGCTCCGACATGACGGGTCCTGTCAGAGTACCGGGTTTCAGGTAGTTCTCCGATCAAAGATTTCTATATTTATTGTGTGAAATAATACCCTGTAAAATGTGTTTAAGGGATGTTAAATGTTGTTTATCGAACAAAATCTGAATCTGTTTATCTGTATGTTTTCAGTTTGACCTCCAAATGAATTGCTTTACATAATCTCGATCAACCTGTCCCTTTGTTAAAGCCTATGTTTTTTTGCAGTATTAAAGAAGTTTTATAGGTATAACATGCGATTTATCTAATGCACTTAATAAATACTTAGAGATGTGTTAGGCACATTTTTCAGTAATCAATTGGTTCACAGTGTGTACCAAACTAATTGTGTTCTACGAAATCTTTTTGGACAAATAATTCCTAAAGGTACATGCTGCTGCTTATTCTTATAATTGATGCACAGAGAACAAAACAAACAAAGCGGGACGACAACAACTGACTCCAGACACCTGCTGGCTCCGTACTCCACCCCAACGTAGCCATAGTAGCCGACCTGTAGACCTGAGCATCCGATCACTTTAAAACTTGTGTTCAAGTTTATCTTTATCGGTTCATAAAGTGTGTTCATCTGTTCATTCATACAAAGTGCAGCTTTGTGTTAAGTTTATCTTTTTTGTTCCTAACTTTTCTATATTTTTGCCTTTTTTCATTTCCATGTAGATTTGGAATCAAAAATATGAACACATTGAAGAGTGTGTTATGTGTGATGTCTGTGCTCAGCTCTGTTATGTTTCAACTGTGATGAAAACACCAGGTTTCATTAACATGAAATCTTCTTACTGAACATAGTGTCAGTGTTGTTAGGATGTTTACAGGTCGTCTTATCAGAGCAGGCGTGTGTTTGGAAAATATGCTTTATGTTGCAGGCACATAAATAACGTGTTTGGAGAAGAATATATTGTACAGTATTTAAACAGTAACTGGACTGAAGCTCTTCTCTCTTTTTTGCACTTTTTAAATTATTATTTTCTGTTTGTCATTGTTTATTTTCATCGCAGCCAAACTTTTATGCAAGTACAGGAAGTTGACTTTTTGATTTAATCAGCCCTTCCTCCTGTCTGGTTTTGTTCAAATTTGTCCGCTAGCCACTGATGCCAATAAAGACTTAATTCTTAATAGTGAAAGTGTTTGAGTCTTGTGTAGAGAAAATGCTCATGTTATTTGACTGGGGATCAAGTTATAATACACAAAGTGTTGGCTTGCATTGTTGAGCTACCGGTGCTAGCTACAAACAGAAGTGTACAGATTGACAAGTGGTTTAGTTTTAATCAATGTTTGTACCATTTTGTTTTTCCACTATAAAACGACATGTTGTTCTCTGTGACAGAACAGCATAAGAAGTCAGTCTTTGTCAGCAAATTAGATTAAAAAAAAATTCAAAATCACACCACTGCTGAGGCACAGGCATGTTAGAAGGCCCATGAAGTTGTGTTATGACTTCACTGATGTTTTTTTTATGACTTGCTGGACGTCGTGAAATGTGGGACATTACTGGTTATGAACTGTTATACAGCAAACTCAAATGCCCAGATTATTTAGAGAAAAAAATTGAAATAAATAGCTTGACATGATTGTCTCCTCTAGTCAGACAACAACAATTGATGTTGATGATGATACGTGCAATGCATATCAATTGTTTGACAACATGTAATTTTTTCATATTGTATTAAGTTGTAACTGTTAGTGGCTGAGTTATTTATTATGATTTGAGTTATTTATTGATTTTGCCTGATAACAAGTCAGGATGAACAATATTTTGTTGGTTTTAGGGAATGCACTGGTGAATTAACAAGTCTATATATATATATATATATATATATGTATATGTTTTAATGCTCAAATTAAAAAAAGTCCTTTGCAGCATCCATGTTGTCGCCACATTATACCGAAGTGTGAAGAAGGACTTCCTTACATGGAAAATCCAAAGAGCATGTCAATGTAGGGTTTCGTCCTAAAGCTACAGTAGCATCAGCATGTCAGCGTCGTCACTGTGAGAATGCATTCTGACATTAGCATTTAGCTCAAAGCACAACTATGTGAGAACAGCCTCACAGAGCAACTAGCATGGCTGTAAACTCCTCTTCTGGATCCATTGAACAGGCTGATCAGATATGTATATATAAGATGTCACCATCCACAAACTGTCCTGTTGATTTTTAACAACAACTGTGTTCAACAGAGGGTTTATGGGTTTTGTAATGGTATCAAGCAGCGCTGATTTAAAGCTCTGTAGTTTGATGCTCATCCTCAGAATCTGACCGTAGAGCTCTGTTGGACCCTATCTGATCCAAACCAATGGAAGACCACCCAGAACTCCAGGTGCACAAATCTATTCACAGAAAGGGATCCAAGCACAGTCATAACTTGTGACGCGTGATCCTCCACCCGTTAAACAGCAGCCAAACGTCACATCTCTCTTCAGTTTACTCTCCGCTAAATCTGCCTCACAAAACACATTGTTCTCCAGAGGCCCCACCAGACCTGACTAGTCTACATTTATTTTGGACCCGGCCTGACTCGGTGGCTGGGTCAGATCTTACTTGGAAGGAACGGAGTCATCCAATGAAGACCTCCACCTGACTGACAAACGCAATTTATCTGTAATGGAGGAGGGGAAAGAAGGGGATTTTTTCGGAAAAAGTTGTACTTTTAAGGTGGAAAATTCAAATGGATTTTTTTTTAAAGTCCATTCCTCTACAGTTTCAGTACAACTGTGTACTGAGGAAGGCTGTGTGATGAGATCAAGAGCTCCAAAACAGCCACTGAATGGGCCTTGTGGTGCGACTGTTTTGTCAGCTACTTGTTCCAAGGTTGGGAATGAGCTCTCAAACGAGTTCAGAGTTTGCTGAAGTGACAAGTGATAACGTGTCAGCTTGTGGACGCTTGACAGGTTGTGAGCTCAACCTCGAACCGAGCAGAAATAAAGCAGATTCATAAGAATAAAGAGTGCATGTAAACCTGCCTGAGCGAATATGCATATTGTGTGAGAGAGCAAGCGGCTCGGAGGCTGAATCATTTGCCTGTGATGTATGTTGAGCAGCGGGTAAATTGAAGCTGAGTGTCGACCGCGCTTAATTGTCATCGCCAATTAGTGCATTGTGGCACGGCCACAATGGATCAACTGTAGCGAGTAGAACGAAGTCCTTTGTGCTTCTCCAATGGCCTGCGGGCCAGTCAAGACTCATTTAGGACCTGAACAACGACGGAGCAGAAATGCCAATGAAAATGAAAACAAAAGACAGTTTAAGGAGAAAAAGAGGACGGAGGAAAGAAAAAGACAGGCGGAGGAGGAGGTGGACAACGGTCACAGAGGAGTGAAGGACCGGGCCTCTGCTCTCCCAACATGAGAGGAGGGTGTATGGCTTTGAGACACACACACACACACACACACACACACACACACACACACACACACACACACACACACACACACACACACACAAAGTGCCCCCACTGACATTTAGCGAGCTGCTTCACAAAAGCTGGCAGGGCCCCAGTGTTCCCAATGACCTGGTTGTTCAGGGGCTCGTTTGGCCATGTCTGAGCTTTCAGCAGGTTTTGAGCCGAGCAGATTGTCTGTGTGCTCTTGTCAGTGTTAAAGGGTAGATCCACTGCTTTTTTTCTCTACTCAAATCCTTATTAAAATGTGTTTTTTAACTATTGCAATTAAGCATCAAGCAACTTCCTCACCAGTCCTAAACACAGTCCGAACAGGGGAAGTCACTGAATCCTGCAAAAACCAGAGGGAATGAATTCTTTTTTTCTGAGTATGTAATTAGAAAATCATATAATTTCATGTTTTAGTTGTTCATTTTTCTGTTCATTTATATGCTCTCCAAAAAGTCAGGGGTCTTCAACATTGTTACAGGACAGGGACCCCTTAGGTGATGGAGGGATGGAGCGAGGACCCACTACTACATCTGTCATATGAAATTCTGTTGCAGATTGAACTGGGCCTGCAATAACGTGAAGGGTGGCTGATAAGTGCCACTTATAAATGAGTTGCAACAGTAGTGGCGGGGCTAATGTTAGCCGCGTTAGTGGACACATATTGTATATGTTAGTGTCTACTTTCAGACCGTTTAGATAAAGAAAACGTTCAAAATGTCACTCAACGATTATTTGTCAGTAACTCCGGGGACCCATTAGAGGTCTTGGACCCCTGTTGAAGACCCAGGTCCCTACATCATCTACTTGCTGTTTCAAAGTACACTGCCAACTACAGTGTGTAACGTTTTTTTCTATATATATATTGAGATTTTGTAAATAAACAGAAACATTTTAAGATATTTAGCAAAAAAAACCCATATGTGTGTAATGGATAATGGAAGCTTCCCCTTATGTCATTAAACCCATGGAGCGATCCTTAACTCCAAAACTTAATTTCATTTTGTTCAAGTGATGCAGGGAAAATTCATCAGTTATTCAAAGAAACTATCAACAGGAAATGAATCAGCATTTATTTTGTCAATTGAACAAATGTTTTCACCATTAATCAAACAGAAATGTGAAATGTTCCCTTTTTTCAGCCTAACACATATGAGGATTTTTCTGCTGTTCAATGCTATGGTGACATTGTTAACTGAATATTTGGGGATTGGGCAACAGTTCAGAACTTTAATGAACTCACAAAGAAGACAGTTTGAAGATGCCATCTTTTTCACCTTTGTCTGACCTTTTCAATTGGAAAATGAAAGATTTACAAATCAATTAGAGACACTTCAATCAATTCATGAGACAATCCAAAATCATTGTCAAATAACTATCACATGAACCAGAAGTTACTGATATGAAACGACTGATCAGCCTTTAAATGGACACTGGACAGAGCGCTACCAGAATATTTCCATGAAAGAACTGACTGCAATTTGATAGAACTTTTAATTGCTGCCAAAATACTGTAGCTGCACCTTTGTTGGATGAAATCAAACTCAAAAGAATTAACTAAAATCCAAACAGAGCTGATGTCAGGAAATGATTAATGAGAGATTAAACAATTTGTCAAGAAACATGTTTCTCTTTGTTATCAACAGAGAGAGATTTGTGTGTGTGTGTGCGTGTGTGTGCGTGTGTGTGTGTGTATGTGTGTGTGGGGACAGAGGTTTGTGCAGACACCTGTATGAGCCTGCGGGGAGGAGAAATGAAACCACAGAGGACCAGATGTTGTTTGTAAAAGGCTCTAACACTGAACAGCTTGAGGGCACACGTTCATATATACTGTGAGTGCATATTAGAAAAGATTGACAACTTCTAAAATCTGATTAAAAAAAACAAAAACTAATATACCTGTTGGAAAAAGACAAAAAGAAAAAAATCAAAATCAGGTCCCAGAACCTAAAGTTCATACTGCTTCCATGTCTCCTGTTTACCTCCTCGTGGCTACAAAGCTCTTCCTGTAGATACACATTTTCTTAACCAAGTGACAATATACAAGATATTTTGGAAATGAATACTGACGCAACAACTATTTTTCTTTGTAAATGTATAAATGAGCATTGACATCCAGAATACTGATTCATGTTTTAGATGTTCATCTAAGATATGTGAGCAGTGTCTGTTCTAATGCTGCTCTTTGTTTTTCCAAATAAATGACACGTGCATTTGTTTTAGTGTGAGATAGTGATGCTCCAACGGCAGTGAATGTCGAATTTCACCATCAAAGCAAAACAATGCAATTTGGAGTTGAGCTTCAACAGCATGGATGAGCGGTCTTCATGTGTCCTTATATTTTTCCAGAAGCAATGTATCAAATGACAAAGTCAAACAATGTGAAAGTGCTTGCTGAGAAAAAATGATGCGCTAATCTGGTGCTCCAGACGGCTTTATGGAGCTTTACAGAGACTTTCAGCTCAAAGTTTGTCTGTCTGAACCACAAATTCACTGTTTTGGTTTACTTGCATCACTCTCAGCAAAATTTTCATAGAAAAAAAAAAAAAATCTCTAAAACTCAGTGTACACCACTTGCATAGCACAAAACAACAGACGGCAACTAGCTGGTGAACATACTGGAGCATTTAGCAGCTAAAGTTCCTGGTTCCATCAGAACTTGGCACCAAAAACAACTCAAAGAGTTTTAGACTTACATTCATCAGATGGACAGATACATGACTCCAAATGAATAGATGGTTTAAAGGGTTAAGAAGATATATGTAAACAGCCTGTGAAGGCCATGTGACATCACTGACAGCTCTGTGGAACAGTGACTAAATGGCCCTTGAGGTGAGATTGTTTTGTCCAGAGACAATATAGCAGCAGCCACAGGCGGCATCTGTAATATCTGGTAAACCCCTTGAGCGTATTGACACAAGAGTGTTTTTCAAATGTTCTTTTTGATGAGGACTGCGTGTTACATTTTTCTTGCAAAAGTTAAACACTCTGTTACTTGCTGTCCTGTCTCCGTTGTGAAGGTCAGACAGATCCAAGGACATGCCACACACTGTTCCTCTTGGTACGACGGGGTTCTTGTTCCTCTGGCTGACACATGGGATACAAAGTGTATCTTGAAAGTTTGAAGTTTTTTCATGCAAGTGTTTATGATACTTATTTGCATGGCTGCTTTGTATAATGTGTGAACCAATCAAAAGGTTTCTACTGAGCTTTATGTATTTTTGAGTGCATCTAAATCAACAACCTGAGCCTCTCACATAACACCACCGCAACACCTCCGCTAAACATTAACTTGCTGAGTCTAAATGGAGCCAGACGCAAACACAGATTGATGTAAAAAAAAAAAAAAAAGTCTGAGCAACACAACAGCAACGCAACTCTACCAACAAAAAACCCCACGTGATGTTTGTTCACAGTGACGGATCACCTCGCTCGAGGTTCACAGGCTCCATGTCTCTGCATGTTGATTTTCATGCAGTGCTGACATGAACGTGGCCGCCTGGGAGGGTGATAAAGCACAATCAGCGTGCTTTTGAAAAATGTTCCGTAGTAACGTTTACATCATTTGCAAGTAGACAGCCTGAAGGTGTGTTCGGGCCGAACACAAAGGGAGGTTTAAAAGGCAAGCTAGATTACATCGAGTCAACAGAAAGTCATGTGTGGGCGCTAACAGACATGGATTTGTCTCCCCGTGTTCCCTCTCCGTCTCACCGTCAACTCTCAAATGAAAGCTTGAGACAACAGATGTGTATTTGCCCAAGGATGTGGTCATTTAGCCAGAGACAAGACAGGGCTTAATTGATGAATTGCTCTGACACTTTAAAAGCAGGGCTTCTCAGCCTACTCTGACCCCGTTTAAGCTCCCACATTTTCCAGCAGGTTGTCGAATTTTTCCATGAATTTGATCACAAGGCTCTGTAACAAAAATCCCTCCAAAACGTTTAGAAATGAAGAGCTTTAGCACAATCCCTTCTGAGTGTTGGCTGACCCTATCTGGAGTCCTCCCCCTGGACACTCCCTCTCGGTCCTTTATACCTCTGACAAGGTGGTGACAGCTTCAAATATATTTAGTTTGGCACTTTTGTCCTTAAATGAACAGTTCACCCAAAAATGATGAGTCAGTAATCATTTACTCACCCCCACACAGATGGAAAGTCAGCTCGAGTTCCGTAATCCACAAAACGTTTCTGAAGCGTCACAGCAAAACAGCATCCTCCTAAACACCTGAAGCAGATGGGGACTCATACAAAACAACCAAAAACAAAACATAAAATGCCTCCACGCAGCTCATCCGGCATAAAAGATACTCCAGAAGCTCAGTTACATTATTTACACCACCGACACATGGTTGAGCTTGTTCACCCACTTCAGACGGTGGGCACGCTAATGCTTTTAACTCAGCAGCTACAATGAAGACTTCGGCTTAAAAAGGGTGTAAATAAAATCTCTCAAATCAATGTGGGATTTCGGGGCTTCCAGAGACTTGGAACACGCTGAACGAGCTGTATGAAACCCATCTTGTGTTTATTCACAGGGTTTTTTTTACGTTGTAAAAAAACAAGTCCCCATCTGCTCCTGTTGTTTAAGAGAATGCTAGGAGAATTCATTGTTTTTATATTAGGATGTTTATCTGGTGTTCTGATTTTCCTCCAAGTGGGGTTTGTTTGGGGATTAAGAGCTGGTTTTAGGGTTGAGGTTAAACTAAGTAGGATAAGGAAGCAGTATAGGTATGGAGGTGCAAGTGTGTGTGTGTGTGTGTTTGTCCTGTGGTTATCTGATCAGCAACTGATGCAGGTCATGTCTGCATGTGCTCTCACTTAAGTCACCACAAGTAATCACATATGTGTGTGTATGTGTGTGTGTACACAGGATAGATTGATCTCCTACAGGCTTTGCACATGAACTCCTCGCCGCTTGCTTTCCTTTATCAAAGTAACCTGAGGGAAGGTAAATCAGGCTGAGAAAGATTTGTCTTGGCTGATACACTGAGCACACACACAAACACACCCTGTGAGACCTTTGTCCCCAAGAGAGCATTGTGACCTTTGTCCGACGTAGGATATGGCTCTCTGTATGTATGTGTGTGTGTGTGTGTGTCGACAGAGCAGAGTCATTAGATCAGTTATCAAGTGCCACAGATTTTTTTTTCTTTTTTTCATCATTATTTTGATCCAACACTCAGCTCTGTGATGTTACACTGACTTGAACAACAGAGTAAGATTACAACAGCCTGCTATGTTTGCAAATAGTTCAATGTCTGGTGTATGTGAGTCATTAAAGGTGTCTGTCCATCAGGTCCTGTTGTCATGTAAGCAGAGCCAACAGGAAATGACAAACACGGTGTCGACTGATGCTAATGACAAACTGAGATTAGTGTTTGGCCAAAAGTCAAGGACAGACTTTGTGAACAATCACACAGTATATATTTAACACTAAATTAGCCCTTAAGGGGAAATAGATAATTTTGTACCGAAAACGGAAGGACTGCAAATATAATTGGGTGTTTGAGATTAATAAATGGTGTAAAATGGACATATTGGATGGTCAATGAGGAAAAAAAAGCAGTGAGCAAAGAATTTTCATCAAATGAAAAAAACAACAAAACGGTGATAAACGGCCTGCAACTTTGAGAACAACAGGTTGAACTACTGCAGATGTTAAACAATAAAGTGGATCATTTCAAAAGTCACAGAATGTACCTGCTGCTGTTTGTGTGTGTGTGTGTGTGTGTGTGTGTGTGTGTGTGTGGTCGGTGGTCGGGGTGTCAGTGGGTGGGGAGACTTCATCCATCATCTGATACCTTCAAGCTCTCTTGGAAAACTCCTACCTCCTAATGCAGGAAGTCATAAAATAGCCTACAACTCACTGTTGCGTTCAGGTGCAGACGGTGGAAGATGGAGAAAATGTAGCTTGTCAAAGGTGGTTTTGCTGAGGCTGCCTTTCGGCCTATATATACTACAACTATACACTGTACATTTAAAAACTAGTTAGTTATAACAAATGGTTGATCAACCAGTTCGTCAAAAGGGAGAAAATGAGTTGCAAATGGTTTGATAATTGACTGTGAAAGTTATGTAGCTTATGAAGAAAAACGTTCAGTATGCCTACAGCATAACATTATATAGAAACATGAAACCTACACACATACAAGTCCTTCAAAATTGTACCTTAAAACACAAAAGAAAATTACCATCCTGCAGAATTACAAGGTTGCTTGAAGCACATAAATCACAGCGGTGGGTTATTTGGGTCATCGCTGACACAATTAAACTATTATTCTTGACTACTATTTAAATTGATTTAGATTGTAAGTGTTTTAGTTTCCACATTTCATTGCACTTCTCGTTTTCGTGCCATTATGTCTATAATTGTAGCCTTCGTGTATTTTGTTTTTCCTCACAAAGCACAATGAGGGTATAATTCATAAATCACAATGTGGAATAAAAACAATACTACCTGATCAGATATTTGTAATCTCTCTGAGGTTTCACCTCAGAACTGTTGATTTGGGTTGGTTTGAGGATGTTTTATATATATATATATATTTAGCTGTTAATCTCTTACGTCGATTGTGACATTTCCGACAGGCCGTGAAGGCAGCAGTGTGTGTGATGAGGAGGTGCTGCAGGCTCGGCGGACTTTACTCCGTCCTGAGGCTCAGTGGAGGCTGCAGTCGCGCACTGCTTCGCGTCACAACACGGAATACGTTCTCACTCCGGGGAGCTGCTCGGATTATCACCGTTTCATTTCAGTTTTTCGCCCGGAGGCAGCAGACGTGACACCTGTAAAACTTTGAAAAAGAAAGAGCTGAGTGTCTCTGAAAGCTTTTTTTAATTTATGTTTTCTTATGTGACTGACGGAATAAACCCGGAGAGGAGACGTCAAGTGGATTTTACACACGGGGGTTCGGGCGCAGAGACATTTTGTTGAATTGTGATTTTTGTGTCTTCTTGGGACGGCTTTTGCGCTCTTTCACCGACCGGGAATCTCATGATGCGACTTTTTCCTGGCGTGTGTGACCTGCCAGGAGCGAACAGGGCTGGTAAAAATGTTACAGGGTCGTTAAATTTATTGGAACGTGACCACCGGAGATGAACTTTCTCCGTGCTGCTCGCGGGAGCGCTGGTGAATGATTGACAGCAGAAGCTCTCCTGGCTCACTGTGCACCTTGTCGGACAAACTGGATTTACTGTCAGGAGTTCTGCCTGTTTTGTTTTAATCATTAAGAGGCTGAAAGGTGCACTTTTTTCTCTCTCTTGGAGCAGAATGAACCTCTGGATCTGATCTATTCAGCAGAAGAAGTTTTTTTTCCCCCAGGTATCCGGGATGGACTTCTAAATGAAAAGAAGTTGATTTGTTTTTATTTCCTTGTTTTATTGACTCTAAACTAATCTTTCTAAAACTATTTAATACTTATGTTCAATATGGCATCCACGGTGAGGCAAGTGCCATGCAGCCCGGTGTTCCTGAGGCCCCTCATGCTGCTGCTGTTGCTGCTGATCCGGTATCCTGGTCTGACGTTAGGAGCCTCCAAGGATCTGGTCTGTGAGCCCATAACTGTTCCCATGTGCAGGGGCATCGGCTACAACCTGACCTACATGCCCAATCAGTTCAACCATGACACCCAGGAGGAAGTGGGGCTTGAGGTGCACCAGTTCTGGCCCCTGGTCCGGATCCGCTGCTCTCCAGACCTGCTCTTCTTCCTGTGCAGCATGTACACCCCCATCTGCCTGCCAGACTACCGCAAGCCCCTGCCGCCCTGCCGCTCCGTGTGTGAACGAGCCAAGCGAGGCTGCTCCCCGCTGATGAGCCAGTACGGCTTCGAGTGGCCCGAGAGGATGAGCTGCGAACAGCT
Organism: Diplodus sargus; assembly: GCA_903131615.1. NCBI lineage: Eukaryota > Metazoa > Chordata > Actinopteri > Spariformes > Sparidae > Diplodus > Diplodus sargus. The sequence goes on from CAEMYA010000012.1 coordinate 4,748,514, forward strand.
GCCCCAACTGGGCGATGAAACCCTGTGTATGGACCAGAACAGCAGTGAGACCACCACCCTGGCTCCACCGTTTCCTAAACCGACCCCTAAACCTCGGACCAGACCCCCCAGCCCCCCGCAGTGTGACAGGGAGTGCCGGTGTCGGGATCCCCTGGTCCCCATCAAGAGGGAGCCCCACACTCTGTACAGCCAGGTCCACACAAGCCCCATACCCAACTGCGCCCAGCCCTGCCACCAGCCCTACTTCTCAGCCGATGAACGCGCCTTCACCAGCTTTTGGGTGGGACTTTGGTCAGTGCTGTGCTTCATCTCCACCTTGACCACCGTTGCCACTTTCCTCATTGACATGGAGCGCTTCAAGTACCCAGAGAGGCCCATAATCTTCCTGGCGGCCTGCTACCTCTTCGTCTCTTTGGGTTACATCATCCGCCTGGTGGCAGGTCATGAGCGAGTGGCATGTGGTGCCAGCAACAGTGTTGGTGTAGACCAGCAGTATATCCTCTACGACACCACTGGCCCAGCTCTCTGCACCCTCGTCTTCTTGTTGGTCTACTTCTTTGGCATGGCCAGCTCCATCTGGTGGGTGGTGCTGTCCTTCACTTGGTTTCTGGCTGCCGGAATGAAGTGGGGCAGTGAGGCCATCGCAGGATACTCTCAGTATTTCCACCTCGCCGCCTGGCTCATCCCCAGCGTCAAGACCATCGTTGTCCTAGCTCTTAGCTCTGTGGACGGGGACCCTGTGGCCGGAATCTGCTATGTGGGGAACCAGAGCCTGGAGAATCTGAGGGGCTTTGTACTCGCCCCTCTTGTGGTTTACCTCTTCACCGGCTCACTTTTCTTACTCGCCGGCTTTGTTTCCCTCTTCCGCATCAGGAGCATCATCAAGCAAGGTGGCACCAAGACGGACAAACTGGAGCGTCTAATGATCCGCATCGGGCTCTTCACAGTGCTGTATACCGTCCCCGCCACCATCGTGGTGGCCTGCCTGGTCTATGAGCAGTACTACCGACCAAGTTGGGAGCGAGCCTTGGCCTGCTCCTGCCCATCTGAGCGCCAGCGCTCGGGCGTGGGCCCAGACTACGCCATCTTCATGCTCAAGTACTTCATGTGCTTGGTGGTGGGTATCACCTCAGGAGTCTGGATTTGGTCAGGGAAAACCCTGGAGTCCTGGAGGAGGTTTGTGGCTCGATGCTGCCCCTGCTGGCTGCAGAAAGCCACTGCTCCTCCCTCTATGTACAGTGAAGCCAGTACTGCTTTAACTGGACATACTGGAACTGGGCTGACATCCGGGATCTATCATAAAGCTGCTCCATCCCATATATGAACTGTGGCACAGTGACACTTGGTCAGGACTGATGTTCAGTCATCTGTCTGGATGCTGTGAAATAAACTAAAGTATCCAAACACCCAGAATGTGAGTGCAGACAAACATCTGCTAGATCATGTACTTGTGCATCAACGAGCCCTGAGTCTCAGCTCTCACAGAAAATAGACAATTGAGCTCCAAATGATACAGAAACTAAAGAAAATAGAACACAGAATATCTAAAGGGAAGTCTGACTTATGTGAAACTGACTCTGGCAGTGGAAACAGATGAAGAAACGTAGTGATAAAACATCTTCAAAGCCCAGTGACACAGATCCATGATGGAATCACACACGGTTCTGTCGATCTGCTTACCCTGAACACTGGGACATAAACATATTTATTTATGTATATATTGTACAATTTTTCTGTAAATAGAAAATAAAATTAGCTGTATAGTGTGATGTTAAGTATGTAACCAACCAATGCCACTGCCACAAGCAATGTTTGTGACCCCAGAGAACAAATCTTGCTGGATCTGAATTGTATAAACCTGTACATAAATGTGCTGTGTCAAGTCAATATTTGAGCGTGATATCTGGCGTGTTTTGTGTGTTTGCAAAGTGAAAAGCGTTGAGAAACTGTCCTCGAGTAGGTTTTCTCAGACTTGGATTTATAGAATAAAATAAAAGCATTAGAATAGAAAAAAGGATTTAATTCTTTAAAATGCATACCGTTATAAGCACAGTTGTCACTGAAGAAGCGATCTAGTTTTGTCCATGTGTGAACTAACGGCTGTGATCTGGTTAAGGCTGCAGGATGAAATGGTCCATAGCTTTTATCCCCACCTGCTGGTTCACAATGGAACTGCTCACTTAACGTTCTTCACATAAGGGACCCCCCTTACAGATCAACACTGGACCACTGACCATCTGTTGAACAAGATTTTCTACCCAAAGTGTTCAAAATAGGTATGGATTACATAAAAACATGGTAACATTGAATCTATTTTAAAAATAGTTCTCCTTTTTTAATGATGCATGTTGTGACGCTCCTGCTCGGACTCCCTGAGGAACTATATCAGGTACCTGGACCTTACTTTGACAACATCACTCTTCAAGTGATTTCTTGCAATGGACTCTGACCTGAAAGATGTCACTGTCATGTATTTACAAAAATTAGTAGACAGACATTTAACCAGTAAAAGTTTCGATCATACATCAAATATTTACTAAAACAATATAAAAGCAAAAATGTCAAGAATCGTCTTCTCAAATCTAAGAATTTGCTATTTTTTGCAGTGTTAAGAACACTGTTAATGAATATCTTTGAGCTTTGGACTGTTGGTCAGACAAAATACTTCTAATTTGATGATGTTGTTTTGGTGACAGTCATTTACATTCTTTTTGATATTTTACAGGCCAAAAAAAAAGAAAGAAAAAAAAGAAGCGGATTGTTGTTTGGACAAAAAAGCACAACATCTTTCATTATTTAATACAATTTCAGTCATATATAAGCACTTTTGGGAAATACTGCTCTTCATCACCATTGGCTGTATTCACATTGTTTAGATATGTAAATCTGTAGAGTTTGATGTAACCACACCATAAGTGGGTTCTAGACAACACAATCTTACGGGCAGAGGCCTGTGGTCGAATGTGGATCATCTGTTTATAGAGACTTTGATAACATAAACTAAAGGAACCTCCCATCTCACAGTTTGTGTTTCAGAGTGAAAAAACAGTTTACAAAAATTAAAAAACACTCACAGCTTCCTTGCAAAAAGTCACATTAGAAGACAAAATGTCTACTAAATGAGATATTAAGATGAAGCATATTGTCTTTTCCCTCCCTGCTGTGATATTTTCATTCTATGTTGTTGCCCAGTTGTGTTATATAGACTACTGTGTGTTCACATGCTAGGCATTATCTTTAATTTATTAGGCTGACTTGTTCGAGTGAATGTGATGGTATGAGTGATGATTGCCAGTCAAGTGTTGGTGAAAACTGACATTTAGGTTTATTTGTTTAAGTGTTAATCTGCTTTCATATTGATAGAGTTACTCAAAGGATACACAGATATTGTAGATTTTGATTCATATTGTGGAATTAAAACTGAGTTGATCTTGAGTTTGGTGCATGTGTCATGTATGTCTGTGTGTTTCTGCATATCTGACATTACATTTGTTTCAGCTTTTACTGCAGTTTCTACGCAGAGGAGCACAGCAGTTTCCCATTTCAGTGGTTGGAGTCTGCAAGAATAAGGTTGTGTGGATCAATGTGTCTGTATTTTTGAACTACATCAAAATGTGTGCTGGCCTTCTAAAAGAAAGGATATAACATTTATTAGACTGCTTGATCTAAAAGTTGATTTTGCAGGACAGATTTCGTGTTAATTAGGTGGCAATTATCCAGCAACATGTTTGAAATGACTTTGAAATTAAACCCAAATAGCCACACTGAATACCTCACGTTATCAAAAGTGGTTTTAGGAGGTCTCACACACACACACACACACACACAGTCAGTCAGTCAGTCAGTCAGTCAAGCACATCATGATCACATCAAACACACAACACAAATTACCACAACTTATCTTTGTTACATGATTAGTGTTTATTTAAAATACTCCATCTGCAAATGTTTGTTTTAATTAAAAACAAAGATAAATTTCACAGCTAGTAGCCTACATAGTAAGCAAAAAGGAGGGGAATATCCATCAGTCTCTTTACCCCCTCAGTATCTATGTAGTTTGCTCGACAGCTCTGCTCGGGGCCTGGGACAAGCATCCATTGACGGGTTCTTTGAAGCAGGGTCAGGATGGCAGAATTTGAGGAGAAGAATACACAGGCTGGACAGTGTGGACCCAACCAAACTTTGTCAATATGTCAACCTAACTGCCGTATCGAGCCACCAATTCCATAGCAGTGACCACCTGAGTATATCTGAAAAGTTAAACTGACCCCAGTTTTTTTTTACTTGAGTCCACTCCTGTGGAATAGTTCAATAGTCTGTGATCTGACACAGGCTGTATGCTTCAATCAAATTCAAATATATAGATTACTGAAACAGAATCCAGCACCGGGAAGTCTTTTTTACACTCAAACATTACTTTTTGTATCAACTTTAATTGACAAAGAACAGCTTTTGCATTTGATGTGACGTGCCTAAAAGAATATGTCTGCTGATATTCTATATTTTCAGATTTTTAACAAATCCCATGAAACGTCTAAAAAAGTATAGTCAGTGTACCCAAAGCCTGATTCATCATAACCCTCTGTCGTGGAGCATCAGTGTTGTCCATAAACTTTTAAAAGCACATCAGTGAGCACCTGGCTGCCATGTCCCTTCATTCCTACCAACACACACAGACACTGTTGTAGTGTACTGCTTATTTCAAGTCACTCCCACACCTCCCGTAGTAACTACCCACTAGCATATGTGTAGTGATCCACCTCTAAAAATAGTCCAAAACAGAGGCACTACTTCCTGTTTGAGTAATGTTTGATATGGACTTACTAAGCCTAAGAAATTAATTGATATGTGACATACTTTATAATTTACAGTAAAACAGACAGTGTAGGCATTTCAGTACAGAAAGAGGGACTTAAAAATTCTTGATTTTAATCTTTTTGTGGGATTTGGTAACTACTAAAAATCTAGAATAACACCAGCATTACCCTTCAAGGCTGCACTGTTATAATCCATAGGCTATCCCTTAGATATGACTGAAGTTGTGCAATTCCTCGTTAACACTTCCTTGTGGAAATAAGGGACAAGTAAGAAATAAATAAGGGGTTTGTAACAACAAGTTGTGTGGGGAAGGTTTAGATAAACACCTCAATTTCACGTTTAATTTGAGAATCACGCAGCTCTACAGTCAAACGACCGTTTGGTCAGGTCGTACTGTAGCATTTCAAGGCTGAATCCCGCCTGGTGTGGATGCGTTGACCCTGTGAAGTGACTGTCCGGAGCTGGCTGCGGGTTAGCTTGGCTTTGGAAACCAGACTGCAGCAGCCTGACCTATGACAGCACAGCGTTGTAGTGTCGTATACCTATCAGGTTGTCGGCACTAAAGGATCGTCTAATCGCCGCTCGACTCAGGTCCTTGTACTTGTCCTCACATAGTCTTGAAATGGCCTGGAGACGGAAATAAAAACTCAGTTAATGAAAAGTTCTCATTGACATATTAGTTGTGCTTTAAACTGAGGTGCTTGCATTTTTAGAATAAGAGTGCAGTCTGCTTGTTGCAGAGCAAAGAGTAAATACTGCAGGCGCAGCGCAGAGAGACAACCTGTGGCGACTGGTTAAGATGTGAGGACGGCAGCTCACCTCCAGTTTCTGGGCGCGCTGGTTGTTGAGAGGTTCCAGAGGGAAGTTGAGGTTGTTGTCATCAGCCAACTGCCGCAGATCAAAGTAATACTTGGCATAGACACTGGCGGGCACATTGATGTTAAACTGAAGAAGTTCCAGGAAGTGGCGCTCCATCTCGTTCCTGGAAGGTGGAAAGATACCTGAGGGTTATCCCAGACGGCCAATACTCCCATAGAGACTTTTACCTCTACTCTAAAATGGAAAGTAATGGTTACTAGGTTAGGAATCTACACAAAGTGCACAGATGAACATAGGATTACAATCCTAATGCACACAGTGAAGAAATAAATGCAAACTTTAATTTTTTTTAAATCTCAGCCAACCACTTAACCTCCTCATAGATCTGAACCAAATCTAAGCTGTATTCCTTTGCCTTCGCTACACACGGTCATTCAACTGACAGAAGGTGCACTATATGTTGTAAAATATATAAAAAGAACGTTTTAATCTTAAATCATGATTTATGACAATTCTTTTAACAATCATGAGTGTTTCTGCAGATGTTAATGGTAAAAAACAAACAGAAAAACAAAAGATAAAACTCATACTCATATAAAAACCACTGCAAAGGGCTGCAACTAACAGTTATTTTCACTGTTGATTTATCTGTTTATTATTTAATTGATTAATTGTTTGGTGTATAAAATATTAAGATGGTGAAACATGTTCCCCAAGTCCATGGTGATGTCCTCTAATTTCATGTTTTGTCAAGACCCACAACCCAAATATATTCGCTTTACTTTCATATAGGAGTAAATAAACCAGAAAATATTCATATTTAAGAAGATAGAATCAAGAGAACACCAACCCCCCCAAAAAGAAAAGAGACAAGGCATTTGTCTCATATGCGTTTCAATCCTGACATGTGAACACTACTGAGGGTGTGGTTTATCATTATCATCTTATTACGGTTTGATTGACAGTAACCCGAGTTGGAGACCTACACTGAGCGCAACTTAAATTGCAATGAAAAAACATCACTGTGTACCGACTTTGACTTTCAGCATAGGAAGTGCTCATGGAGATGGAATCAAATCTCTTCCACAGAGATCTCACACACACATGCAGGTACTCAGACATGTATCAGTGTCACAGTTCATCTTTTCTAGCCCGCAGCCTCCATCATCCTTCCTCCTCATCATCACAGCCATGAGAAAAGCAGAGGGAGGTGGTCGCCAAGGAGATAGCATCTAGGATGCTTTGTTGGTCAGCAAAGGTGGATAGAGTGAGAGTGTGTGTGATGTCTGGTCTCCCAGGGCAACTAATGGAGTGGGCGAGAGCCAGGGCCATTATGTAGAAGCAGTGAGAGCACTTGAGACCCTCCCCTGCATTTCTGTCTGTGTGTCTCTCTGTTTCCCTCTCTACTCTTCTTGCCATCCCTCCATCCAATCCCGACTAGGCGCACAAAGACACTTCAATGGTAGCAATGAAAACAGGGTTGAGAGAGAGTAGGTCAGACATGTATGTATGTATGTATGTGTGTTGGTGAGAGAGTGAGTGAGTGACTTGACTTTTTAACCACCTTTATTAAAACATGTCTATCATGTGTCGCACTGCACATTGAGGTTGGGCAATAAGTTAGACTTTCCAACCGGCCACCCTCAGCCTATCAATCGGCAATTGCTGACATATTTGCACAGGTGTGTGCGCATCCCTGTGCTCCTTAGCCGGCAGGGATGAAGTGGATTTGTATTTTCGGGTGGCATTCTTCTTAAATGTTTTTAACTTACGTATAGGTTCAATTCATAAACAGCCCTGTGTACATACCACATCTTCTGAAACACATCTGGGACATTAACAAAAGAGTAATATATATACTCATCCCAGTCACTCAAACAAGAACTCAGCCTCCACCAGCCCTGCAACCTGTTGCGTCTCATGAGCCAAGTAGCCTGGCCAAACAGAAAATTCATTAGAACATCTCTGTTCTTGGTTCGACCAGAATACCTACGCTGCAGTATGTGAACCCCCTCAGAGAACCCCACTCCCATCTTCCCACAGATAGCAGAGACTTAAGACAATAAAGACAGCAAACAATGACATTCAACACACACGATGTACAGACTCAGGCATGATCCAGAATACACAGCCCTTACCTACGTTATAATCCACTTTAGACAGAAACGTATTTGTTGCCAGGGCCAGATGTAACACCCTCTGTTGCAGATCCCCTGACCTCTTAGGAAGAGAGGGCTTATACCTAAAACCACCTAAAACCTGCAATCATCTGTCCCTAAAGGTAGCACTGCCACTGATTATTGTAAGAAAGGTTCTTGACCTTCACGCACGCTGCATACAAAACTTTCCCCTTTACAAGAACCTAAAAAAAAAACTGGCTCGGAGAGACAAAGGACAGCAGCTTTCCTTCTTCCTTCCACCAACCTCTGCACTGGGAAAAGTGGGGGCCGAGTGACACTTGCTCTATGCAACATTTCCTGTGCTGGGTCTCGCCTGCAAATATCTGCACAATACAGCATCCTTTGGGCTGCTTAGAGCCTGAAGGCCGCCACTCTGCTCTACAAGTCCATCAGTCTTTAGCCACTCATGTACTGGCAGATACAGCACTGCAGCTCTGAGCCAGTGATGACTGGACCAGAAGAAATCCACCATGTTTGACCTCCAAAGTCCAGTAGTGTTGACTAGTTTGAAAACTCCATAAGGTGCACTAGCATGGTACACTTCGTAAGCCCTGGCACAGTTTGATGAGGTGTGCTTCAGCATGGTATGGTTACTCACAGAGCACAAGCATGGGTGCACAACGTAGACATTAACTATCAACATGCTTATTACGCTGCCTTGCATAATCAACAAATCCAGGAATGTTAGAGGGTCGTCTGTGACTGAAACGACACAAAAATAAGCCACAAAAAAGGCAGTAAAGTTACAGTGATTTTCTCTGTGTTGTTCTCCATTATGATGTGCTACGATGTGATAACGGACGTACAAAAGGTAACCGTACTCAGGCCTGGTTGTGGCTGGAGCGATATGAGTGCAGGCCAGTGGTAGACTGGAGAGGAGGGACAATTGTGCTTGGGCACAGTACGGAGCAAATGGGCCACGTGTGAGTACGCTCTAAGAACCGCAGCTTGTGCCACGGTGAAGAAGCCACCAAATTGATGATCGTCAGTGTCCAAACTCTGTAGGAGACCTGAGTGACGATCCAGGATCCACTTTACCAGCCTGGTGGTTGTGGCTGACAAGGCCCCCTCCCAGCTCCCCCTTTTTACCCAATACCTCTTTGTAGCCCAATGCCCCTTCAGCCAGTTTGCCAGACTCTTGGAACCATTTTTTAAATCAACAAAGTGCAGCCCCACCTGTTGCCAGCTCCTCATGTCCCTTAGATCCCCTTAGGCTGCAGAGTAAGGACTGCCGTGTGACAGCTGAGTGGTAGCGCCCCTATACAAAGGCAATTCATCACCACCTCATACCAGTCTGGGCCAAATACTGACCCAGGCGCCACCTGTGTAACACTGCCGTGCTCAACAGCCAGGTTTTGTCGCTGTTCTGCTTCATGAGTGTTTTGCTTCATAAGTCTTGCTTCAACATCCTTTCTGCTACCCTCCATCCTTCCAATAGTTCTCCTTACCTCTACAGTTGCAGAAGCTGTATATAACCGACAAAAAAAAAAAAAAAGATTTGGCACCATCCCACATCTCACCATAACCTGAGCAACTCAAACTCTTCCACCCAAAAAAACTTAAAAATAAAGCCTCACCTTACATTTTTTAATACACATATTGCCTACGTCCTGGGGAAATATTCAAGTGACACTAGGTTAGAGATGTTCCGCTAACACTTAGCGGTTCTTGAATAGAACAGTTTAAAACAGAAGTGCAATGACAACTAAATAAATAAGAAATAAATAATTCCCTTAAAACTCACTTGAGGAACTTCTTTGCTTGAAGCAATGCACTATGAAGGGTTAAATGTTGACAGCAATACTGTGTCCGCCCAGTGTGCAGACACGGGGCACACGTCGGTGGTTCAAATGTCAGATAAACTGATTGCCTGGATATGTTTCAGCCTACATGAAATGTGTTCCCTCACTGTCTCATAAGGTTTAGAGAGAGCAGTTTTGTCGCGCTCCTTCAGGTGATGCATCTTCAAACACTTTATAAGGTGGCTGGTGTTGAAATTGCAGCTCTGCATATTGAACATGTCGCTGATTTACTGGTGGGCTTATCCGGTCGAAAATACTGCCAAATAGCTGACATGATGTTAGCTCTGTCTGACATGTCTGTCTTCTTCTTCTTTTTTCCTTCTTCAGAAGAACTTCCTGTGTTGGCTTTTAGAACTGTGAAGAAGAATTGATTTCTGGTGTGTAACATTATCAGAGCTAACAGAGCCATTGGGGAAGTAGCAGGGTCCAGTTTCTAAATTACAGACGGCCTAATACTTTGTAGAGTTTAATTGTCTGTTGTCTCAACATTGTGTCTAAAGTGAAATTTTCTACAATGCCTCTTCCCACAGAAATGACCTGAGATTGAAATAGGTGTCTGTCTACATCTTCCTTATTTTCAGTGTGCTTTGCCATAAAACAAAACAAAACATTAAAAACAAGACAAACTTACATGTCCTCCACAGTGATGTCTTTAAGGATCTGGCAGTAGTCGACATTCCACACAGCCTGGTCATCCCAGACTTTAGAGGCCAACAAGATGGCTCCCAAGACAATGCGCTTCCAGTTGGCAGGGCAGATATCCAGCTCAGCATAGGTTAGCAGGCGTTCCAAATACACCTTCAGGAAGAGGAACATTTAAACATAAAAAAATCAATTATTCATAGTTGAATATTACTATGAACAGTCAGGTTGGGGCTGGCTTATGTCAAAGTTTGCATACTACTAACCAGCAAATTTCCCCTATACATGTATTTAGTGATAATACACATGTAACTGTATTATGGGCTGAACACACTGCCTGCATGAGCAGCGCTTGTGCATGGTGTACGTCTTGCTTTTTACTTCGGCATCCATGTTAACAGGTTAGAGCAGACACACAGTCGCGCAAAGAGAGGCTGCTGCAGTGGCACGTCATTTGAAAGATTTGGGAGTCTTGCCTATTTTTTACAGCAATATACAAGTGATTCTTGGTAAAAAATAGACCTCAAAACGACCTGTAGACAGTCATATTGACATCATACCAGCATTTCACAACAGCCCCTGTAGAATATGTAACGACACGAAGGGAATACACACAACAGGGGTGGAACAGTTTTTTCCTGTGCACCATGTTTGTTTCTTTAACTCCCTTCAGCTTTCTCACTGTTATTGTTAAAGGCAAACTCCATGTAAGATGAGGCAGGCAGTAGCCACACTGCAACAACAACGCTGCCTGTGTGGACACACAACTATGTGAGCCAATCGGCAACACAGCTGTCATGCACCACACAAGCAGGCAGTGTGTTCCACGAGTTATACCACTATATTGGTCTCATGAAAATCCTATTCCTATTCATTAAATGCAATCAAGGATCCATCTACTCCTAGATTCTAATGCTTTTGAATCTTCTCTGACGTAGAATCTGTGCTGTGTTATCAAAACAGAAACACCCTCAAGTGGTATTTGGGACAAGTACATTTGTAAACATTTACTGCCCTCTGGTGTCCAGTTTATAATAATAACACAGTACTTAACCTCATATAGTCCACCACTTGCTGGAGACTGAGGCATCTACAAAAAGGTCCCTGGCCTGATACGAGATTCTAAAGGTCTATAATAACAACAATATACTGTAGACCAGAGTGTCTGATTCTGATCTAATATGTACTTAAACTCAAACACCATGAACCCATCGTGTTCTTAAGAGTTCAATTTTTGGCATATCATAATTCTAACAATATATCGGTTTAAGCAAAATTCAGTTTGTGCACCGCAGCATTATGAAGAGACATACTTACTAGAGTGACAATGGCACATTCTGCAGTGAGCTGTGCCGCACTGAAGAGTGTTCTGACAAAGCGGTAGATCACTTTGTGTTCTGGGTCAACGCGGGCGTAGTCATCGGGTACTGTCTCTCTCTGTATGGGACAAACAAACACACATATACACACGTCTGAGGGAGGGAAGTCATCGATCCTGACATGTCAGAAGGGTACTTTTTGGCTCTGTTGTTAAAATCCATTATCAATTTCTTAAACTGGAATATGAAAGTGTGACGCTATTTATTTTTCCACCATTCTAGCCTCCAGTTTACATTGAGATTCTTACAGTACATACAACAGTTGAAAATACTGGAATTCCACTTTAATATACAGGTCCACAAGCAAGCAGTCACTTAGTTGCAATGTTTGTTCCATCCGAGTGCTACTTTTACAACGGCGCATGTAGTAATGTCAACGTTGATATTAGATTTGTCACAAAATTCCCTTATACCCCTCGCCTCTATTTGATGTCATCTTTAGTTTGGACTGGCCCTCTTTAATACTAACCTGTAAGTGTCCGAAGTAAAACAACTTCATTGTAGAATGAGTCATCACTAATGCCTCATTATCACAAGGTTAGGAACGCATGGACATAATTTATAAATACCACAAGAGAGGATGAGAACGGACAATATTTTCCTCTTGTGAATCACAGCCTTTTTCATGAAGCGCTACTTGTGGCACAGTATTATGGATAGCCCTTAACAGCAGATCAGTACGGAGCAATCTCAGTTTGAAGGAACAAAGGTGTCACATTGTTGGTCAAGGTTTTCCAGTTTTTAGGTTTACATGAAAGTACTGCCGCAATATCTTAATACCCTTGACTTATCAAAACCACTGACTTGACGGAATAGCCCTTCATTTGTTCACCTGTCTTACTGATGGGAGCAAGGTGTTGAGACTCAGACTGAGTTTGGGGAAATCTTATCAACATACTCACTGATAAGGGGTGCAACTTCTCATCAAAGATATCCAGCGACTTGCCCGAGTCCCTAAAAACACATAACATACTTAAAACACACACCAGCTTTAGCAACATAAAAATCCACAAATGACATGATTAAGATTAAATTATAAATGTACACAAACCTGTTTTTGACGTGGTAGTATATTGCTAACGTGACACTGGAGAGAAAAAAAGAGACAGAAATACAAATAGTGTGGATTAATTTCAGTGTTTTTTAGTTTTAATAAAAACAGTTTCAATGGTGAATATCCTGTGTGTCTGACCTCCTGCACGGAGGCTTCATTTAAATGAACACTGAGATAATCCTGATAAAATGTTGTTTGCAGCTTCACCAAAATCATGGCAATACAAAGGACTGTCCTAAATTAGGCGTAAGAACAGCTGTTACCGTCATGCATCCATTAAGTATTACTTCAAGATTACCAAGCTGTGATGCAACAGGATTTTCTCATATGAAATGATTAACTTTTGGACAGCACAGCATTGTGTGTGTATGTGTGTGTGAGTGTATGTGTGTGTCTGAGTGTGTGTATGTGTGAGAAATTCTCTCACCATTTGATTGTGCTTTTGAGGTTTGGCTGGCTGACGGTGTTGTCGTCGATGAAGATTGTTGAACAGGAGCTGTATTTCTTTGACATCGGACCAGGAGATACCTTGAGATACCAAAATCAACAACATGTACTGATCAGGGGACAGGAAAAGAACAATTATGTACTAAATCTCTGCAGCTGTACTGGCCGTTGTAAACTGATGTATAAACTTGTTGTTATACTTGAGATATTTACTCACTCCTTTTGTAATAAGGCAAAAAAAAAAAGTTGGGGCATTCATGAGACTACGTTTTTCCAGCGTATCTTCACTTAAGCTGGATGTACTAGCCTTATCTAATTACTAGGCATTAGCAAATACTGTCAGTAAAATGTGTCCATTCTGTTTTCATACAGCTTTAGTGCTCTAATGTAGTATCATGGGGTTCTACAGTGACAGCAATATAATTCTGGATTAACCCTTAACACTTGCATGACAGTCTGGATGTGGTGGTTTTGGAGACATTTAATAAAATAAATATTATTTCTATAATATTCATTTTATTTTATGCTGCAAACATTTGTTATTATATCTGCCATTAAAAGTCCACTATCTGTTGACCTGTAGTAACAAACAACATAACTTAGCATGTACATTTCATTAGGCAATCAAATGTATGATCAACTTTTTGATTTTGACACTTACATGGCTGATATGATTTATGTGGTTGCTTTTCCTCTTGTCTCGTACTGTAAAGGAAGACAGATGTTCAACAAAGCCAGGTTGAAGCTGGAATCAGTGTTCAGAAATACTGCAACAAGGAAACAGTCTAAATCACATGTAGTTTTACAACAGAATTGTTTTGGAGATAGTTTACAGTTAATTGAAGATATTACAGTCTGAGTATAGAAAAAAGACCTGTTTTAAAGACTGATGGATTTGATTGTTTGAGATTCCTGTGGCTCCGGTAAGTTATGAACATTTTAATCAAAACAGCCAGGACATCTAGACACCATGTATTGTTAAGGAAAACAGTTAATGTGAATCACAGCTGTGTGTGTGTGTCATGTTATAATTGCTCACCGTCTGTCTGGGACTTGCTCAGGAAGATGGTGCTTGCTCGGGCGTGGTCAGATGGGTTAGACTCCAGGGCCAGTTCTGAAGAAACAAAAAGCGCACGGAAGTGTTTTATAGAGACAATCTGTCAACAAAGGGTACTTTGTGGGCTGCTCAGCTCTCACTGCTGAGTAGTGGAGAAACCAAAGGAGTGCATGAAGAGAACAGGAAACCATTAGCTGACACTTTGATCAAGCTCACAAACTATATTCTGTATTATGACACACAGTATAATTCTGTTGATTATTGTTATCCATTATAAATAACTACTGTAACCACTCTAACAGCAAAAAGGTGCGGAAATTGTGGGTTGGACACTGTGAAAGACCCTAACCCATCATTCCAAGACTGTTCACTTTAAAGTCATGGTTTAACAATCATAATGACTGTCTCTCAAGTACTCAAGGTTTTTTGTTGTTACTTTCAGATTTGACTGAACATTTTACCATAAATAAGCACACACTTAAGGTCTACCAGAGATGGGCAGGATTTCCATATCAATATTGCTATCAACCAGCAGACAACTGTTTTTAAAGCAAGAATAGATTTACAAGCCTGTTATCCAAAATGTAAATATAAGAGAAGTGCCAATTCACCATCACACAATGTTTGCTACTGTGTGCAAACAATCTATTTTTTTGGCTGGGTGATAAAACAAAACAAAACAAAACAAAAAAAACTACACCACAATAATCAGCCTTTTTGGGAAACTATTCTAAAACTTCTTCAATTTACAATACTCTACATTGCAGAGGTATTGGTAGCTACTGTATTAGACCACTCACTTGTGGACATTCAAATAGAGATAGAAGGGTAAATTCAAGCAACGCAAACATGACCACACCACTGGTTTAAACACGACTTAGTGAACCGTGTTCTTTCTCCAAATCTGTGTAGACAGTACATTACATAAAGGACAGAGGATTAGTTGTTGGCAGCCATCTGTGGAGTGAGGACAGCAAGAGGAGACCCAAGGAATGTACAAAGGACAGTTGGACAGCTTCTGACCCCTGCCCTGCCAACAGCGGGTCTCAACAGTCGGGAAGCACGCACGTCTGTCTACAACAACATGAATGGCATGAACACTACGCATGTCTGGGAGTCAGAGAGGAGTGGCAACCCTACGACTGATAGTACTACAAAACTGGGCTTGGTCACTGAGTACACTCTGAGTGCTCTATTTATACGTAATTTGTCCCCCATCTGGATCAATAATTGGCCACTGAATTAAAACTAAGGTTGGGAGAGACAGGGCATTAAAATGACTAAGAGCTTGTTTTTATTGCTAACTTCTGACTGGTAAATGCGGCTGAGAGAAGACAAGGGGCTTGTTTTCTTTATTAATGTCTGGATTTGTAATGGGATGCCAGTGTAATCACACATGATGCAGTGCCCATCTAAATAGCGCTGTCTAAGACTGTACTCATCATCAGTGCAATGCTGGCAGCAGGATGGCAATAAACACGTCTGGCGACTTGGCAACAGCTGAAGAGTTTGTGTCTGTGTGTGCATTTACCTGCTGCTGTGAAAGACGGTGTATCATCAAGTCGTTGTATATTGTTGAACTATAGACTGACCCTGTTTGATACAAGTAACCAGGTTGGTGTGAACATAATGTGTGGATATCTGCTGATTCTTTCATCAGTTTATGTCTTTGGGAGTCATATAAGGGAGTACTTCACTCTGTAGGGCCTGGATTATGGTGAGACTATATGGGTGTGACGTTCATGGGCTCAAACGCAGGAATGCAAAATGAGATTCCAACTGTTTTCACATCACAGGTGTGTGAGTATCAAATGGACACCTACCGTCAGGGACCTCTCTGTCGCTGATGTGCTGCAGGTAGGGCACAGTGTTATCATCGCTCACTTCGGTGCTGGTCTGGAACTCCTCGAGCCGCTCTACCGGTTGTCTCGAGGGTAGTTTGGGGCTCGACTCGGGCGAGACGCAGCATGACACCGTGTTCCCCATTCCGAAGACGGGCGTAAGCTTCACACTGTAGCAGCCAAGACCAAGTAGTGCAAATATTTCTAGCTAGCTAAAGTTAGCTCCCCCTAGCCACACAAACATTACCACGCTACTGTCGGTAATAACACAACACTATGGTTGAGTGCTAAATCGCCGCTGTCCGCCAACTCCCAGGAATCGCATTCCTGTCCATTTGTGGGTATGCGGCTTAGTGTAACAGTCAGAGAGGAGTTAGCCAGACAGGCTTGCTCTGTTGTCGAAAATGAAGTGTTGTCTAATACAATATTCGACGCGTTACTGTAATAACAGGAAGCACTTAAATGCAGGTGGTCGCCAATTCATTCATTCATTCATTCAACATGCTAGAGTTTCGCTGCTAGGTAGCTAGCTAACTAGCGTCATAGCAAGCGAGCTAACAAGTTAGCTTGTCTCATTAACTTTTTTCTAGTCCACCTTAATTCCACCTTTTGCTATCGTGTAAACACCACCGACTCTACAAAATAAACATGTTAGGACCTCAAGCCGCCAACTACTGGTAAATACATTTCATGAGACTTCACAAACAAGCCCACAGTTGTCTTCTCGCACTCGGATCAGTGTATAGCCCAACCCAGCCCGAGGTTTCTGTGGCCTCCAGTAGAAAACCCGAGGTAAAAAGGGGAAAATCCAAGACCGTGGCGAAAAAGTTCTCACTGAAGTCAGATTGACCAGGCCTTATCCCTGTTCCTAATTAAACAAGCAACTCTGGTAGCTGGCCCGGACTCCCCCATCAGTGCCGACTTGTGTTGGATGTACTCCCAGCCACCGCCGCCGTCTGTTGAGGAGCTCACAAATGGCACAACTTGGCACGGATGTAGTAGCCCCGCCCAACCGGGAATTCCACTCACTCCCATTGGCTGACAAATCAAAACAAGGATCCTTAGAGGCTGCTCATTGGTTGAAGGAGCTGTCTGTTGGAGACGATTTAAACCGATGAGATGTATTTACAACGCTACTATTTTTGTATGATCACCGACCCACACCCTTTCTTGACAATGAAAACACAGACCCGTCCTGTATTGCATACCCACCCTGTCAATCAGTACATCCACCTCATTCAAGCGATATGAGAGAGATAAGTGCCTTCTACTTTTTATATTTATAAATAAAAACAATTTCTTTTATACATTTTTCTGTATTATTATTATCATTATTATTATTATATATTTGTATTGCCTTCGTTCCCATTAAATAGTTCAACATATTCTTCATAATATAATTTGTCTTCAAAATGTTTTTAACAATATTAAAGTCGCCAGACAATGTCTTACTCCATGCCAGAGACAGGGAGAAAACAGCTAAAGCTCATCCTAGGATAGTTGAGACAACCGTTTTAATAAATGTAACTTTATCTCACCTGTGACAGTGGTGGAAAACAACTGATTCCCTGCTACTTCAAGAGGGTAATATCGTACTTTTTTACTTAAATAAATGTATCTGACTGGTACAGATACTAGTTACTTTGCAGAAAATATTTAATATATAATACATATGATCATTTTATAAAATAGGATAAATTGCTACCCTACGGAACATACCGTTAAAATTAACTCCACCTTAGCCTGTAGTAACATATTAATACATAAGCAAGTACAACTACTTTATTTTTGATACTTCAAGTATATTTTAATGACAATATTTTTAAACTTTGACTTGTAATTGAGAATTTTCACCACATGTCTATTAATGTAAACACATGGTAATGTAGCTCTTCAAAATGATACTTAAACTGGCAACAGACCACTTTTTATTCTGAAGTAAATACTGATTGGACAGTGTATTGACTTTAGAAGAATGACACCATCTGCATTTAGATTGGTTACCTCTAAATGTTGTCTGCCATCCTGAAACCAAAACAAGAAGAGGCATTGTTTTCCCTGGTCTCCAACCCCTGTTTACAGCATGACAGCTGGAATAACTGGAACTGCACTGCAGAAAGAAAAAAGTCCTGCTGATGAATGGGGCAAGGAAGGTGAAGAGGGAGATTGACAGAAACTGAGGTAAAACAAGAGTGAACAGATGGGCCTTCACTCAATGGAGAAGACAGGTGTTGTGTCAAAGTCTGTGCCCCTGTTCATATGAGTTTGGTAAACTTACAAACAGGACTTGATTCTATGGAAGAGTTTTAGGGCCAGGGGTGAGGGAAAAAAAATGAGAGGAAGTTCTTTTTTTCATTATCCTTTCAATTTCAGCTTGCACGAATGTGGCCACCTCTTTCATGCTTGTATGGTTTTTCCCTCTGAACAGACAAAGTTTTCGGCTCAATCTCTTCAAAGTCCTTATACTGACAACTACACTGTGTTCACGAGCTAAAAGAGAAATCATTGCTTTGTTATTGAAGCCGATTCTTAAGAACAGCTTCACCAGTTCATTTACACAAGGCATTTTGTTTGATGTAGTCTCAAAAGGTTAACTTTAATCTTGAAATGTCAACATAATTCTCGACATTTCGACTTTATTCTTGACATTATGACTTCTTTCTTGATGTGCATAATTACAATAAAAAAAACCTCCTCCTGAAATGTTTTTTCTAACCCCTGGCCCTGATACTCTTGATAATATGTCTCAAAACCAGCATTCCTTCTACTTGATTAGTGAATAACAAAACATTGGGGTTTCTTGGTCAAATTGGGATCCTTACGGTTGGTTTTTGCTTTGGACAGTAGTCAATACGTTAGCAGCTGCCATGTTGCAAACGCTGTCTAATGCTAAAGGCTTTTTTTTTTCTCAAATGATCCATTGTACTCATGTATATTTAAATGTAAATACAGTAGTAAATACCATGAAACCATCCATTACATTAAGCAAAGAAATTACCCAATCATCATCATCATCATCACAAGTGTCTGTCATGAATGCATTGTTCATATATGATTAATGATTAATTCATAATTAAATACGTAACAATCTTCAGGAGCAGTTTATTGCGACATAGCAAGTTTTTACAAAAGAGTGATGTAATGCCAGTTTAACACTGCCTGATAATGGGCTGGTGTAGTTTTATAATGTGACAATGTGGAAACAAACAGTATATAATGCATCATTTGGAGACCTCGTCTCTACAAGACACTATACAATACATGGCATCTGAATATTGTAAAAGAGGCAATATATAAATTGATCACATTAAAAGTTAGAAAAATGTGATAACTGTTCTAGAAATTATATATATATATATATATATGCTTTCACACACATTGATAATCTGTTTCATGCACAAATGAGCACTAGCCTGTGTATAAATTAGTCTGGCACAGAAATCAAAAGACCTTTTGTTTTGTTGGAAAGATATTGTGTAATCACATCACAAGGTTCAGCTCACTATATCAAATCAACAGAAAAAAGATTTTTACTAGATATTTTTTCAGCACCAGCACTGGATGTATGAATATCAAGTGGTGGAGATGTTTTTTTTTTTTACAGAATATGATTACAAAAGTTTTCATCTTAAGTTCCTGAAGGTTTTGAATGCTACCCACACATTGTTCTCCCCCTCGCACCAATGACTCAGTTGTTACTAAATAGTGATTATATCACATAAACTGTTTCCTCTCCTTTTCAGTTCATTCCCTATAATTCATTACAAAAAGATTACTTCTGCATTTTGTTCTCTACGCATACATTTTTTGAAATATAATGCTTTGACAGGTAGGAGGAGAGCATAACAGTGGCAGCATGTACAGCTACAGTACATGCTAATGTGTTGTGTGTCAAAATGCGATGATGCATTCAAAGCCTTCTGAACACTCCCGAGTGTGAGGTGCTGTGTGATTTCTTTAACTGATCCAAACCTTTAATTCAATATAAATTAAAAATACATACTATATACAATACAATATATAAATGTTTCAAACTGAAAACATTTAACTTGCAGAGCAACCATGAACTGATGTTCTTCTTGAAAACACAAACATAACAAACAAAACACATTTTACGGAACACACCCTTATTGTTAGAGCGACCATTAGCACACTGAAATCTTGTCTCACCTCGTTATCAGAGTTTTAAAACTTATTTCGTGAAACACAGAAAGAGATTTGTAATCAAAATAATGTTAACTCAAGGTCCACTTACTAGCATTCGGAGCTCTCAACCCATCTCTGAACAGAGAACACTGTTAATATCTCTTGCCCCTATATGAGTAGTATATAGTACAATGACACTTAATGATAACTGCGTGAACTCCTTTTGCTGAAAGAGAGATGCATGTGAAAGTGTTGGAAAAAGCTCTTAAGCGGAGCTTCAGTTAAACTGATTTTGTCAAACAACTGTTTCCAAAGTCAAGAACGAACTTTGATGCTTTGAACAAACTATATGACTTTGTTGATTTCACACATCAACAGTGAGCTGGAGAAATTATTAAGAATATGGAGTTTATTTTTTTACCCCTAAAATGTCAAATATTTATGTTCAGAGAGAATTCAGGTTCCTAATCGTAGCCCTAATCCATTTTATACTTGGGATAAGGAATAACTAACTTAGGTTTTGATCAAATATCAAAATAAAAAATACAAAAACTATTTAAGTCTTTTCGTAAAACAAATACAGTCAGAGTACAGTAAAACAAACATAAAAAAGGTTCATGCGAAAGGAATAATTGTGCTTTCTTTTGATGAATTAGAAAATATAAAAATTGTTTACATTTAACAACATAACATGTGTGGCTGAGTCTGAAGCCACCGAGGGGTTCTGCTATGCAGTTTCCAAATAATAATAAAAAATATATATATTAGATGTGATAAATGTTGTGGATGCCAACTGTTCTCAACAGACTCACTCTTCTCTACAAACACTCACTGTGTCGACCCTAAACAGAGTACAGCGCTCCCAAATATAACATTGTCCAGCAAAGGCCTCTTCTCATACACTTAGCTGCCATGACGGTGGTAGGCCTGGTGGATTTACATGAATACACATAGTCTTCTATTATACATTAAAGTATGTTACAAATATGCAAAGTTGTTTTCATACAAGTCATGAGAAAACCTTTTTCATATCAAATAAACAGAAATACACAAGGTCTACACATGCTGTAGCGTCTATGTACAGTAATATAAAAAAATAAACAGGCAAAGACGTACATGGATCTTTTCAAAAATCTCACACAAAAAAGATTTTAAAAAAGATCTCATTTCGACAGAATGCACATAGATTATTAGTGTTAAAAACATGGGATTGTAGCCTAAATCTTCCGCAGATTTCACGAAGAATTCCATCTGCTACAAATTCAAACAAAAACCCTGCGATCCCAAGTCCACTCCGTATTTTACCACCATTTAACATCGCAAAACAGACACTGACACTGTAACACATTGAAAAATGAAATATCATGGACACTGACAGTGACTGGTTGACAGTTTACTGTGGCACAAACAGATGATGCTGACCCTAACGTGAACTAGATTTGGAAATATCTAGTCTCAAGTCTCTGGTGTTAAAATTACTCTCAATAAATGTGCATTTCTGTGCAACCTGGTTCATTTTTTCTATCCTCTTTGACATCAAGTGAGTGGAATTATCACTCATTTTACACATTGCTGATAACATGGAGAGACAGCGAACCCATAGGAGGGCAGCGTTATAAACACACTCCCAATTATTTAAACCATGAACACACCTGAACATCCATTAAAATTGTGCTTTGCCTCATAAAAAAACAACTACTGTTGTGCAGATCCACAGTAAGTGCAGAGTTCCTCTGCAACAATCAGTTTAGGTAATAACCTTTAACATATACTTAGATGTTTAGTTAAAATGGGGCTTTGAGTTGCTGCATTAATGGAATTAATATTAATAGGTCCAGTTTGTACGATTCAAGAGGATCTTTTGGCAGAAATGGAATGTAATATATCAAAATAATAACATTATAATAATAATTATATCTACCGGAGCTGGTCCTCTTCCAAGGAACCGTCATATTGCACTGCGATGCTCCAGTGTGTGTACAGTACAGTATACTTGCTGTTTAGAGCAATTTAACATATGTGAGTAACATATGTGAATGAACACAAACAATCCCACGGTCAAACTCACGCGCATGTGAAATGCGGTGTGAACACAACATAAAGAGATTCTTTTTGCATTTTCACTGGCCAGTGTAGAGGAAGGTGAGATGAGGATTCGAGGATTTGCCTGACAGCTGTCTGTGATGGAATAGCAGAAACTTTCCCCACGAAACGTCCACACGACTGTGGAGATGCCAAGTGCCATTTCCTTCAACATTGGCAGTTGGTAGCGTTTTTTAATGTCACAATGTCAGCGCATTCAAAGTCTTCATAATCAGTGTTCTTTACATGCTGGGTCTTTTCACATTGTACTCATCGCTGTGAATGTTAAGTTACACCATGGCCAATGAACGTTTTTATTTATAAATATGTGTCAGGTGTCTGTAAAATCACCTGTCAGGAAGCAATAAACACAGTTCTTGCCCACAATTAAGCACCTGTTTTAAATCGGAGGGCAGAGTCATTTATACTGCAGGTAACAAGAGAGACAGTGCTAGTGTTTAAAGGACAACTTGCTGGGCATTATTGCTGAATAAGCAAACACTTGACCACTGATGCCATGGCCCAGGGTTCAAGTCCTTTCTGTGGCCCCCCTCTGCATGCCCCTCCCCCCATCCCCATCCCCATCCCCAATCCTGTGATCTCTCAAGCTGTCCTGTAAATAAAGCCATGAAAATGCCCAAAAAATACTTAGGAAAAAAAAATAAGAGCCTCGAACACCTTTGAACCACAGGGAGGCTCTTCTTGTTTAAAGCAGACTTAGGTATATTATTCACTCAGCCTCACTGGATAACATTTACCAGCGAAGTATCTCTAGATATTTGGGTACTAGCCAAATCTACAACAGAAACAAGGCTCTCCTAGGAGTTGTGTGAAGCAACATTTTGACCCCTTTCAGCAGCTTATTTGACCCTTAATGATGGTTTTAGACTAAAAATTTTCAGCTAGTAGTGTGCCAGTGTCCATCATCAGACATGGATGATTAACGTGGACAGACCTTAATGATACTGGAACAATTTAGTGTACTCTAAACGAATTGTACCGACAGCCTACTGGAGAGCAGGTAGTGTACACAAAACTGGATTAGGGCGACTTCATCAAAAAGAGCCGGCAGTGTGCAAACTGGAGGGCCAGGCAGGCAGAATCGAACAGTCAAAATATTTAAAAAGAACTGAAATGCTACTTTCCCCAGCTCGGTGTTCAGGACGGCAACTACTCAGATTTATGGCAGTAAAGGTCTTTAAGGGCTTTCAGTTCTTCAATTAGCGTCTTGTTTTGGTTCTCCAGGACGGCCACTCGGTTCTCCAGGCATTTAACATACTCCTTCTTCTTCCTGCGACATTCACGGGCTGCCTCTCTGGAGGAGGGATAACACACAATTTGTCTGTCTTATTCATTTTGGTGGTTGTTGGGACCTATTCTGTGGGCTGTTATGATGTATCTTGAGACATGTTTAGGTCATGAACCTACACAAAGGAGTCAGACTGGATATTTGGAAGTTTATGAAACAACAGTAAAGCCATGACTGAGCTAAATACACACAGACACAGTTCCTCCTCTTTTCATACCTGTTCTTCATGAGGCGGACTTCTCGTTTGCGGGTGACCTCCTCTGTGGCACCCTGGACAGGGAGGGCGGGGGATGAGGCCATGACCACTCCCGGGGCGATGGTGCTGGCTGGGGCTGCTCGGATCTGATAGGCCTGGACGTCACCTGAGGCAGCTGAAAGGTGGGGTTGGCAGAGAGTGATGAAACAACTTTAACTTGGAGAATTTATGTTTTTTTGTTGTTGCAAGGTTGCATAATAAAACATAAAACAAAATACAATGGCTACATTCAAAGGCAACGTATAGAGGTGTAAAACCAAATATGAGGTGTTTCATTCCTATTCAAAACCACTTCATTGATACCGATGAGAAAAGAAATCCCTCACCTTGGACCACCACCTGGTTGCTGGGAACGAGTATCTGCTGGCCGTCGCTGGTCTGTGCGTACTGGAGGATGGTGGCTCCAGGCTGGGCTGCTGCTGCGTTGGTCATGGTCAGAGTCTGAAGGCCCTGGACTCCATCTGTACCATTATTAGCCAGCTGAATGGCCCCACCTTGCGTGATGGCAACTGTGTGTTGGATGTGAGGGACAGATTGCCAGAGGGAGAGTGGGAACAAATGGGAGGTCATCAAATCAAAGACAAGAAAATGTGTTTTTATCCATAATGGCCAAGAACCATCATGGTGAGCCTTCCATCAAAAAGTGCTTGCCTGTTTAATGCCTTACACCTTTAATGTTCAAACATGATGCAACATGCCATGTTTTGATAATTCTGTTCAAAGCATTCTGTCAGATGAAATACTCCCTCAGACAGCCGATGAGTAAACAACTGACTACTTTCTTAGAGAAAAGAATCAGTCTCAACAAAAGAAGCTTGATGAAATAGCTGGAGGATTGCCCAGATTCATCACAGCTTTCTATTAGGGTTCTAAAGATATTTTCAGCCATATTTATCTATCAGCAGAAATGCTCTAAGACAAGGTGACATTAGATACACTTCCTCGACAAGCTGAAAGCAGTATCTCCTCCCTCCGCCAGCCCTCCCTGTCAGGCAGTGAATCCACAGTAACAGCAGAGGGAGATCAACAGAGGACAGGATGAGCGTTTCCGACGGATTTCTATGTTCTATATTAGTTTAAAACTTTTCAGGCGTATTATTTATTTAATTTGAATGTTAAGTTTGCTTCAAAGGGGATATAGAAGTTATAAGGGGATTATCGAGTATCAATGAGAGAAGTAGAGACGATTAAATGAGAAAAACCACTGATAACTGTGACACAACCTGTAATGTTTAAATAGGGTGCGGCAGGTGGAGTTCACTCAACCAGCTCCACCAAGCCATCTATCACTTACTGTACTGGCCGCTGCTGGTCTGGTAGATGGGTGTCGGGACAGTAACTGTGGTGATTGCGGGGGTGGCGGCGGCAGCGGATGAATCCTCCTCAGCCTTTTCCTCCTCGATACGAGGGACGGCTGGTGCGTCAGACGAAAGGTCGTTCAGGATTTTCCTGTTGAGAGAAACAGCATAGAAACTGTTTCACATTTATTCATGTCAAATATTGCATTTGTTTCATATCACCATTTGATGAGCATCACCATGCCCTGACTGTTTTGGTGTACACTGAAACATAAAATAATGACATACTTGCCAGAATAAAAGGGAAGCAAATAAAAAATAATTGAACTTTTGTACCCTATAAGCACGTTTGAAAAAGACAAAAGACAAACAAAACATGCAATTTTCACCTTTGCAGTTACAGATGCAGATAAAAACCCTCTAAAATTGTAAATATTAAAGCCAATAAAGTAACAAGTAACTTTTAGAATGTTATAGTTATGGGACATCATGGTGGTCTTGGTGGTCTCCCACACAAAGACACACACACACACACACACACACACACACACACACACACACACACACACACACACACACACACACTCTACCTGTATGAGGGGCGTCGTGACAGAATCTCTCTGCGCTTCTGAGAGTCAGTCACACTGTCTACTGACTCCTGTGAGTCTTCGCTTTCTGCTATGGTGGAGATCTGGAAAAAAACAGACAAACCCATGAATCAGACATAAATGCACCAACAAGAAACCTTGTACATCGTTGGCAAATCAACTACAACTAGTAGTGCATATGTGTGTGTTTACCTGTACAGCTTGGACCTGTGGGGACTGAATAACAGATGGCTGTGCAGCCTGGATGACACCGTGGACCTGAACCGTCTGTCCGTTGGGAAGCTGTACCAGCGTTACCGTGGGACCTGTTGCTGAGGCGTGGCCCGTTGTCATGGATACCTGAAATTTAGAAGTGATGTGACCATGCTGTTACATGCACGTTGACTATTTCTTTAAACATCTGTGCCATCAAATTTGTTTTTAAAAACATTTGGAAGCCCACTTCCTAAACCTAAATAGTAACTAATTTCTTCAGGACACACAAGTTTTCTGTTACCTGTGCCAAAGTAGCGATCTGTGCAGAGGTGATGTGCTGGCTCTCTGTCTCCGTCACAGCAGTCTCCACCCCCTGCTGAACCTCCACCGCTGACTCCATCTTCATTGGCTGAGCTGAGGATTGAAGAGATAGAGAGAAGCTGGTAAAAGTGAACTTCTGTGGAGCTGCAGCTTCAACTTCTGTAGATTAGAAAATGTCTCTGTCTATGTTTCTTGGTAATGTGGACTGAATCCTATTCCAAATGACTGATCAGGTCTGGGACAATCCCATAATATCTCTGTAGGGTTCAGTCCAGTGTGTCTAATAGTTGTGAGTCAATCAGGGATGACAATCAGAAAATTATGTTTGGAATCCTCCCGATGATCACAAATTATCAAAATGATTATTGTTATTATTGGTAAAAGAAAAGCTGATGTGAAAGTTGGTCATCTTTTCTGCACAGGAGTGAAGTCATAATGCTCAGTATGAAGTAATGGGCATTTGAAAGTGTGTGGGAGGCTGAATGTTTGCATCTATTCATTATTAATTATGCATGAAGTTCCATTTATGACTCTGAACACTTATCAAAGTTTATCACGCCATTGATTACACCACAAAGTTTTTTTCTAGGTTCAAAAGGAGGCAAAGTAGTAGCTCAGCTACTGTGACCTGCTGAAAACACATACATTTGAACATGAATAAAATTATGAATGGGATCTTTGAGAAGGCATTCAAATTTACAATGCAGAATATTTACAAATCAAAAATGTACAAAGCCTTATCTGCTAAACAGATATCAGCAAAGTTAGAACTGTTTACAGTGTAGTGCTTGAAATGTAACTGAAATAAAAAGAAAAATCAGTAGGATGCCAAATCAAGATGCCATGAATCTTATTATAATGTTCAGTTTGTGCTTCTGTGATTTCCTGTTATATTTTGAAGTTATGCGCTCACATGTCGTGTGTTTTTGTGTGATTTCCCGCCCTTTGTCTGTGTTTCTCCCTGCTGTCTCTGTCAGTTCATAATGTTTGTTTGCCTGCGCCCGTTCCTCTGTATACCACTGGTGACACCAGCTGGTATTACTTGAAAAGTGTTTGTATTAACATTAAATACACTGGAGTATAAGAAATAACAAGTGGAGAATACCCCGTGATGCCCTAAATGAGGTGTGGTGATGCACAAGTCTGTCTAGATGAATTGTTAATGCAAGGCAGGTGGCTCTATGACTGGCATGTGCAGCCTACAATAAGGGCTCCAAACACTGAACTTGTTCATAACGACGGCTACATTTTCTTTTCTGGTTACACCTTTCTGTCACCAGCACGAACAACAGGCGACATCATCTGTAACACCAATACTCAGGCCTTCTCACCTTTCTATCAGCTATATCCTGTCTTCACTAAGCACCATCCTGAGTGATTCCACTGTTGTACAGTTACAGTATATGGCAGTGAGCTGCAGCAATTACTCAATTAAGCGATCAAAGGAAATAATTTCCTACAAAATCGATAAATAATTTCCTCTGCTGGTCTCAGCTTCTGAATGTAAGGATTTGCTGCTTTGATATGAGTGAACGAAAAGTCTTTGGGTCTTTATTTAAACAATCTATGACGCACGATCTAAAGCACATGGCACATGTGCATTTCTGGTGTGTCCAATTCCAGGGAGTGCAGCTAATCCAGGCAAAAAGTCAGGTGCACACCAAAAGGGGTTGTATTTACACTCTGAATTGGGCATGGGCAAACTAAACCAATCAGAGCATCATCTATAATTCCCTTCAAGAGCCAGGTGTGCCAGGAGCTGGAGTACAGCTATAGTAGCACTCTTCGCTGAGGGACAGGTATGTGGACCCTGTGCCTCTATCCCCTTCCAATCATCTGTCCCATCAACAACTCTGTTTGACTGCACGAGAAAACATACTAATATTTAACTGAGGAGGAGCAGCGCTGCTGAGCTTCCCTCTGCGTCTGCTGGTCTCAGATGAGGTGGGACGGCTCATAAAAAATGATCATATTGATCAGTTGCAGGTGGGTAAAACAGCTGTGCATCTTTAATGAGGAAAATATTGACGACATTACCTGCAGCAATCCTCCAGCAGCAGAACACTTGTGAGTCGTCAACCGGGTTGGTTAACATTTCTTGTGGATAATGACACAGTACGATGGTTTGGAGTGAAGCTGCTGATTCCTGTCCAAAAATATTCATTCCAGAAGCTAAAAGTTTCATTCAGTTTTCTCTGGAGTCTTTGCTCCGCAGCTTTTAGTTTTGCTGATTAAATATCCCACAATATGTATTTACAGTGACATTACCACATTCATAGAAACTTTAATAATAACTTAAAGCAGCCTGTGTATCACACTGTCTCAATAATGTTCTCTTCAAATAGCGGAAAACACACCTTTAACTTTAGACCAGCTTTTTGACGGTCAAGATAGCAGAACACCATCAGTGTGTCTGACCACACTGCACAGAGTTGACCACAACTCATCAAATCATGAAAACTAGCAGCAGTTTGATTGAAAATGACCGTTAGTTTATTAATGCATTACCACTGAAATGGCTTCATTGTTGCCACCATAGTCAAGTCTTTGGTAAAGGTGGCCTTTTGAGTAAGAAGTTGGTAGTAGTATTAATCAGTATCAATCAACAATATATTGATACGTTTGATTCCATATTTTTTCTGGATGGCCAGCTAACTGGAGCAGAGGCGGACCATTAGTCAGACTGCATCAAGTGTCTACTTTTAGCTGACAAAATGAAACAAAACAACCTCTTAAATGTTATAGGCTAATCAGCCAGTACACAGTGGGATACGTGTATCATCATCCCGTCTCCTGAATTACCTTAACTCAAACTGCTGTTAGCTCTTAAAGCTCATCTGGCGGTTGTATCATTACTACCATGTCTGAGACTGTGCCTGATGATAAATTAATTATCAAGAGACAACAAATAGTTTGAGTAAAATAAATTAATTCTAACTCATTCTAATTACCTTCATAAAGGGTAGTTAAACTGTACTAACAACAGACTTGTTCCCTTCTAATGGCGTTTGTCACCTCTGGGATTTAACACAGTCTAGCTTCTTGCAGCTAACTCATGGCTGACACAGTGTGATGCTGCTGCTGCTTTGGACCGGGTCGTGTTGGATCAATGCACATCAACAAGACGCACTGGTGCCGCAGAGAATGTGTGTGTGTGTGTGTGCTCAGTGTGATCTGGGCCGTGTTGCTCGCTGTGATCTCACACTGTGCGTAGCTTCTCTCCGCTGCATGATTGGCTTTACACATTTCTCCCTCTGCTTTTCAAAAATCACTCGGATGCTCCGTGTGTGACAGCGGAGCCACATGGCCGGGCAACGCCCCCTCCACCCTCCACCTCCACCCCTCCTGCTGAACGCACACGCCGCTCACATCCCGGGGGGATGAGAGACACGCGCGACTTACTTTGACGGCCAAGAAAAAGAAAAAGAAAAACAAGAACCGCGTTCAGTCTCCAGGCCTGAGCTCGCGTTTTGCAGCGGGCAAACTGAACGCGACGGCCTGCAGCGGCTGATCTCCATCAGCGCAGAGTAAATGACAGAAACGGGATGATTACCGACTGGGCAGAGGTGATGTGAGGAGATGACGACATCTAAACATTCCAACTACATGACACCTCATTAATGGGGATAAATGAACATATTGCGGGGAATGGTTTCAAAGCAGCGTTGAGGGGAAAAAACGGCGCAAATCTGTGCGCACACAGCTCCGTCCGTTGCAGGACGACACGACAGCTGAGCGTGCGGACATCGCCGCGGTCCCGTCACAGCTTCCCGTGTGTCAGCCCACAGACTAGCCCCCCTGGTTCGCCGTCAGAGTCACACATTTCGCTCCGCTTCCTCTGAGGCGGCCGCAGCCTCCCCTCCCTCCATCCTGCCACAAACACACCGCGGCGCCATGATCTCTTTGTTTCCTCCACTGGGCCGAACCCGACCAGACCGACACGTTTCTACGGCCGCGTCCCATCTCTCTGTGCCCCGGACACCGTTCCGTCCTTACCGATACAGACTCCCTCCGTCACTCCCGGGCCTCCGGAGCTCCACTTTTATTCTGGCCGACACGTAAGAGCCCGCGTCAGGCTACACCTCCGCCGCGTCACCGGGAACAACAACACGGAGATTGGAGAAGGACGAAAAAGCAGATGGCGACACGGGCCGGAAATTACCGAGGTGTGCACGGAGAGGGCCGGAGAATACCGAAGAGAGGCGGATCATGACGACCCCTCTTGTCCTCGGGAAGCGCTTGGCACCATGACCATAAGACGGTCACGGAACAGCTTCACCACGATGGTAACAGTGTGTTTTTAATTTTAATAATTCACTTCCATCTCAATAAGCATCATTCTGAGTAACTATTTGTTTCTTGTAAGTTTGTTACATATTTTGATTTTTTTTTCTGGATTACAATTATTGCCACTGTATGGAGACAGATGTTTCGGAGGCAGATAAATCAAAACCTCCATAGTCTCGAGAAAGACTTTCTAAAAGAGGACCAGGCCTCCTGTAGCCTACATGTAGGCTTATGAAAAATTGGCATAGACTACTGAAAATACTATTGCTAGAATACAGTGATGCATTTGTGCTGCTGCACAGGGTATCTGCAGGTTTGAACAAGGCAAATTTAAGACTTTTTAAGACTTTGTAAGACCACTTTGGACAAAATTCAAGACCTACACGAAGTACGAAAAAGTAAGGAAAAATAAAGTCCCAGAATTACTTTTTTGCAAATAACTAAATTTATTGCCATTCACAGAGCAACTCGCTATTTTTAAAACACTAAGGCTCAACACAATATGAAACTTTGCTCACCTTACTTAATTAATAAGTTGACATTGATTAAAATGGAAAATTATCCTAAAATAATTAAATACATTTATCTCAAAAACACTAATTCCTACCTGAATGAGAACGAATAATCAACAAAATTAATATATAAATTGGCTTTCAAATACACTAGGACCAACCAATAAATACCTAGACAGACAACACTAACAATATTAGCATTCAAAACCAGGATATAAATCCTCTCGAAACTGAAATTATCAAGAAATATCTAACAACTCATAATTAAAGGTGAAATATGGAATATGAGCTGAATGCCACGATCTAGTGTCTCAAGATCGTAGTCACGACAACAAAAAAGTAATTCCAGCGGTCGGGTTGCCAGGTTTGTTGCCGAGTGTGTCAAGATCAGACAGCATCATGTCAAGTGATGAATCGTACGGGGTAAGGACTAATTTCGACTAATCAATCCATTTTACAACAGTATTTAATGTTAACCGAGCTATTCATTATCTATTAGATGCATGAAATCTCTGACAGTCCTATTTAGGCTAGCTATCATTAACCTACTATAATTTATTCCACAGAACGGGAGTATTCATAAAAAACAAATCGGAAGTGACGTTTTTGACCACTTGCTCTCATCCAAGAAAAAAATGAAAGACATGGTCGGAAAGCCCGTCCCCAAATTAGTGGGGGTCGAATTTATCCCCACAAGAATATGACTCTCCGATCGGAAGTTATTAACAAAAAACTGTTTAAAACGTATCTAGAAAGCTCAATGGCTAATTTTTCGCCATCAACTTGAGCAACTAAACATTGTACAAGAATCTCGTCAATGGAATTTTAATTGAAGAATTCTGCTTTTCCCCTTACACCACAAAAAAATTATGATAATAATAATAATAATAATTTTAAAATGAAATTGAAAAAAAATAAGAATAAAATAAAATAAAAGGTATAATACTTATAATATTAATATTAATTATAATAATAATAAATTAATAAATAAAAATAATAAAATTAATAAATTAATAAGAATATAAATAAGTAAAGTCAATAAATAATTGGATAGCAGACACACCAAGGGGATTTGATCACCCCCGGCGGGGCCTTCCTTGGGTGAGAGTGTCTAGTGATAAATGGCCGACACACTCAATGATCCCAGGGCCTACTCAAGATGTGTCATGAAATTTCTAAACTATTTTCCAGGCCTACGGTGCCTTTTTCTCAACAGTTTACCTCAATTTTTTATTCTGAATATTCCCACCACATTCATGCCTTATTCTACACCACTATTCTCTAGACCTAACCACAACCACTTTTCCGAACCTTAACCAACTCCTCTTTCAACGCCTAACCCCAACCAATTTAATTTTGAGTCTAAGTTTTCAGTTACCCTAACACTAAACCCAGCCAACTATTCTTATACCCAACCCCTACAGCCTGACCTGACCTGTTTACTAACCTTAAAGAGCAACTAAACCCCCAAACCACTTTTTTTCTGCTGAAAACCAATGCATTTGGGTATGAAGTAGTGTTGCTGAGTGATTCTGGTCCAACTCTTGACATTTTAGTCGAAGTATTTCAATTTGGCGTATTTTGTAGTAAAAATGTAAGTGTG
>CAEMYA010000012.1:4797659-4814607 GCA_903131615.1 Diplodus sargus
TGCGTGAAAACGGGTGCAGATCTGTGCGCAGAATTGGTCTTACGACAGGACATGTGTGATTTATGAAACGTTCGTATCTGACCAATTCCAGCGTACGAATGATCGGCTCTTGATAAATGCGGCGGCTGAATTCGATCGTCATTAACATGTTACGCCCTTAAATATACCTGGTTCGGAGGCCTCGCCCACTGAGGTCAACCATTGACAGAAGAAGCACTGGCAAGAACAGAAACTTTTCTGAGATGGAGATCGGCATCCCGGCACATCAACGGCTCCATTCACTAATGTTGTGCAAAACTGAACAGGCCAAAATAATATGGCACACTTTCTCTGGGGTATACAGCAGAGTTCCCCCTGCTGGTCCGAGACGGAGCAGCTCCACTGTGACCCGTGTGCGTGTGTGCGCACTATTGAATCTGCGTTGTAGCAGGTTTGCCAGCGGGGTTATTAGGTATTCCGTTAATTAGTTGTCATGTTGGCTATTTACATATTTTATTTTACAAAGAAGTGGTATCAGTAAAAACATAAAAAATAATCGGTTTTGATCTGTTCTAAATATGTGACTGCTTATGCTTAATGACAGCTGATGTTTGTTTAGTAATTATTTTCAGTCTCAGCCAGATTTCGCTGTGCTGCACCGCAAATCCACACACTCAAATTTGCGCACACAAGCTCAGACCTGACGTGAGATCTGATCATAGCTTCCGCTCACGTCCAAATTGATAAATGCCAAAGTTTGCATGGAAATGGTCGTACGCACGGTTTTCTGCCGTACGTTCGTTTGATAAATGAGGGCCATTGAGACTAACGTTAGAGTCTTTTTCAAGTGTGAACTGGCCAAGAGAAGAGGCAAATAAATGTTACACAGCTCTGCAACAAATACAGGACAATGCTTTATCTGGTTAATTCATAGGAGAGAAAAGCCAGGGTAAGAGAAAGAACACAGCTGCATTCTTTTATTGAGACCAAGGACACAGAGAACAGGGTCTGCACGGAGAATGACTCCTGTAATGATACATGTGATTGTCGAATGATGTACATGTTGCTCTATTGATTGCTTGCACGCACAATGGTGTCCTTGAGAGAATAGAAAGTAGCATTTAACACCACAAGTTTTGAATGAAAGGTCAGAACTGCCAAAGAACATGAAATATGAGATGAGCACAAGAGAACGAGAAATGAGGTAACTAGAGAATAGACAGAGTTTTCCTTCAACAGGGCGCTGTCTCCGGGGATTGGACTGGTCAGTGCGAAGAGGTTGGGACCAACCGAAACGCACCAACAACGGAGAGCCAAGTATAAACTACGGTCACTCCCCACCTGCTTGAGCCAATAATGTAGTCCACACTGTTGTTGAAAAAACTATAAGATGTACTGTAAATGTGAAATTCTTCATCTTTCTTCTGGGCAACTGTGCCATGTCAAACAGAGAAGATCCTTGATCAAGCTTTGCTTAATGATACGATTCTAAAATAAATGGTAAAAAGTACGTTGTAGTTTGTCTTCTCTCTCAAATAAAAGAACACGCCTGATGGGGCACCATCATTATCATTATTAGCGCCCTGAAGGCCCCGCCCCCACAGTTCTAGACCATGCCGTTTTAGACGTACGCATGCGCGGAAACCTGCACAACACTTAACACTAGAACGGCCAAGACGGTCATTTTGACCGTTTTCAAATTTATATGGGCAATAACTTTGCAGAATGAAAAAATGCAGCGCTGCCCTTCCACGACTTTTCCTAAACGTGTTTGAATTTTGATTTTAAAAAGTTTTTATATAAATTACACAAAAGACAAAGAAAATATGATAGGTTATACCTATTCGGGCCATAGCGGTCATATTGACCGCACATCATGTCGCGGCTTTCATTGTTTAATTTAATTAATTTATTTTTTAATTTTTCGCGCCGTTTGTTGCTCTCTTTGTCTCTCTTGTCTCTAACTTTGTTAGCCGTCTACAGCTGCGCTTCTTTGTGAATTTACTTGTGAGATGATTATTATAGATGTGTTATATAGCCTAACCTGGTTATCACCATGGGCAAACAAAAACGGGTGTTCCCCCTCCGTGAAACAGCGAACGGAGCTGTTCAAGACGACCGTGCTGAAGTGCTGTGACTGTACACTGTGTACCAGGGAGGAAGAATGGAGGAAGAATGTCTGCATCCTGAGCACCGTGCACACAGCTATGGACACCTTTAGTCGGGCGAATGAAAAAACAGAGTCTGTGATTTACAAAAACCACACGAAGTACGGCGGGGACGTCCCGGACCAGATGCGAAGGCGTACGCCGTCAAAGCCGGTACGCGAAGATGGCCGGTGGCGGTCTTCTATAACATTCTCGACCTGCCGGAATCAATGCCCGCATCTTATTCAAGGAGCAACAGCAGCAGGAGAGCCCGGAGGAAAGTCCTGCAGCAGCTGCAGAGGAGCTGAGGGCAGAATACATGGAGGGGAGAGCGGCCGCGGTAGGCGGCACAAGGTGGCAGCAGTGGAAGCGACCACCCCAGCAGCAGCAGCAGACACGGACACAGAACTGGAGGCAGTGCCGGTCCGGAATAGCTGCAAACAGAATCGAACGTCGGAGACTTGAAATGCCACACGCTCGTAACTGTGCGATCAAAACGGCTTTTTTTTCTCCAGCTTTTTAGATTATTATTTTTTTAATTATATATTATTAAGTATTAAAATAAATTGTTTCGTAATCAAATAAGTCACGTTTAATTATTACATTTCTTATTGATTTTAATAGAGTTCTCTATTAAAATCGTGTGTAAATATATGCAATAATTACAGTTTATTATTTATCACCATATGAATATTGATAAATGTATAATTAAACCCGTTAAAATGTACATTTTGGTGTTATTTCGTTTTTCTAAAAATATCATGACACAATGAATGCATTCATCACTCATTTGGGTGTTTACATAAGGGATTATAGAGCCTAAAATCTAGCGGTCAAAATGACCGCTTACGGCCGTTCTAGTAGTGTTGGAATTCCGGCCGTTCTAGTGTTAACCACCGCAGGACTCATGAACTTGTTTGAATGTGGTTTAGGAAACACGTGAGTTGACTTCACTGGTTGTTTAAGCATAGCCCCATTGACACTGGCTTTTGGGTGCGGCTTTAGTACGCCAAGTCCCGCCTCCATCTCAGAGTGAACAGAGATGTTCTACTTTTGTAGAGAGCTATGCCAAAGATAGCGCATATCCCGCCCCTTTCACCAACAGCCATTCACCTGCGTTGTCACAGCCAAAGAAAATTATAACCCAATCATGTTGTTTCACCAGCGCATGCGCACAAGTAGTTTTTACGACAGAGACCAAAAACATTTACTGCTTTCAAATCTTTATCTAATTTATAGAGTGAATGATAAGAAATTATGTACGAGACATTATCTGGTCCATACATCAATGGTCAGGTAGAGTAGAGCCAGAGCACAGCAGCCGGCACAGATTCAGCCGTACGATGGACGTCAGTGTCGTAAATCTGCGCGCAAGCGCAGTCGAGTTCTCCCAGTAGGAAAAGAGCATTTTAAACATCATGTGACGGTAAAGTTGATATTTTTTGGTTTTTATTTGTTCACTTCACTGGCGAGCATGTCTGTATGTTTCTTCCGTCCTGTTATCATGTGGATTTGACCATGCCTCCATTCATTTAGATAGGGGTCTGGTCTCTTTGGGCTTTTCGAGGCGTCGCCAAGATGGCCACTGAGTGGCATGACTTGCCTAGAAGGACGTTGGTGTGAATCTCTTGGAGGCAGCGAGGGGTGAAATTTCACTCTGGCGCTGATCCACCTCTGGAGGTGGTGTCAGGGCCATATTATTGGAGAACCGAACCAGTGTGAACGGATAAGCTGGCTTCACGTAACGGGGGCGTGTTGATCGGACAGTTAGTTATCTACACAGGTCCTTCACTCAACTTAATACAGAGAAATGTCCCACAAAGCAACGTTACCTGACCAAACAAAAGTAACGTAGTAACTGTACCTGTCTTTGGCAACTTATATGAGGAAAAACAACCCTGCAGATATACCTGGAGAAGCTTCTGTCCTCCTGCCTGTCCTAGTGACTCTTCGTCACATTTCTGCCCGAAAAACAGCGTCTGTCACCAGCAAAAAACTTTATCTCACCAAGTTTTTGTGATGAAAATAAATCACCGCGACCGTCAGCCCTCCAGACCGAGACTTCCCCCCAGAAAACAGCCTACGTCCCGCAAAGGAGGGAGTCAGATTGACAGGGAGGACATGTACGTGTTCCGTCACGCCTCTTTAGAAGCCGCAGCGCCGGCTTTCTGTGTGAATACAAGAGGATTCGTCTTTAAGGCGGAGATGCTTCGCTCTGTGTGAATCACCATCGGCGGAGAATTGGCGAGCTGTTGCTTTTATGCGTCTTCTTCTGTGTGAATGGGGCTCATGTTTCTTGGTCAACTAACAAAAGCCATAAACCAATAAAACATGTAAGGGCACTTTATTATTATACTTGATTATGTTCTGTATGAGTTTTTTCAGTGACACCCACTGCACACACACAACAAATTTTAAAAAGAAACTGACAAGGGTAGGTAGATAAGCAGATAGATCTGCAGGTGAATAGCAGTGAGTAGCAAATACACTATACCTAACAACAGACATCTGATTTACGTGGAAACTTGTGATGCAGTGTTAGCACTGATTATTGTCTATGGCGTTATATTTGTGTCAAAAGTCGCTTGAGCGATAACACATCTACGCACGTAAATTATTTTGTGTCACGCGTGCAGATTTCAACTGCTGCGCGCACTTGTCCGATCTTCGTGCACATATTCAGCAACAGAGTGAAGCAGAGGCAGGTGCGAGCGAGTAAAGAACAACAGCGACACGCACAACAACACTGTGCAGCTGCTTTGTGCGCACTGGCTCCCTCCTGCTCTCGCTCTCTCTCTCTCCTCTGCTCGCTCCACGCAAGGACTTTTGACACTTCGGGGGCGGAGACCAAGGCTGACCCCGGCCCTCTTATAATTGGTCATTTTCCAGTCCCACGTGGGTGCCTTTTCAGTTTTCTGCTGATGACAGCTTCCGTCACAGACGGGGCATTCAGACCGAATGCGATAGACGCGAATTGAGCAGCAAGCAGCGCGTCTCAAGTGTCTGGAGCGACGCAAATAAAGTTGAAAATATCAAACTTTTCAGACATCCAATCAGCGACAAGTTCAAGCCGACAACGTCATTTCCCTCACGTACGGTTGTTTACGGTCGCTCAGAGCAACATGGAGGAGAAGCTGATTGTAGCTGTGTGTGGGCACCCGGTGCTGTACGACACCACTGCTGTGTTCTACCGGGACAAGATTAAAAAAGAGGCGTGGGTGAAAGTCAGTGAGGAGGTGGGACTCCCTGGTAAGTTTTGAAGCTATCTGTAGCTTGTTTTACTACATTACTGATCACGTTTCTCGATGAAATGTTAGCATCAGTTAGCACTTGTATAACATTATCCCCCTTTGCAGGATACCACTTCCAGTTTGTGTGAATGTTTATTGTAATATTGAATTTGGATATATGCTAATTTGTGCAATGTGCATGTCTTTCTGTGTGTGCGTGTGTGTGTTCGCAGTTGAGGTATGTCGAAAAAAGTGGAAGGGGCTGAGGGACACCAACCTCAAAAAAAAGAGGGAAGGCGAAAAAAAGGAGCAGGTCAGCGGGGGGAACTTTGAGAAAGTGGCGGTTCTCTGCGGTCCTGTTTTTCCTTGACCCCTTCACCACGCCCAGGGAAACCAGTGGCAACATGGGTCAGGGGGTCGAGGAAGACTGGACCGCAGAGACCTCATATGAAGAGAGCATGGGTGATGAGACAGCAGCAGGGCCGTCAGGAGAACTGTGGTCAGGAGAAGCAGGGCCATCATCAGGACCATTAGTTTGTGATGGTTGGTTAAGTGAAGACATGCACAGTAAAGTACATGTAAAAACACTTTCAACTTCAGTAGGCGGAAGAGCAGTTTATATGTGTATTGTTTCTCTCACATTTGTTTCCATTAAATCTCAAATTATGTGTTCCCCTATTGTAGAATGTTTGTTCGTTTGGATCATATAATAATAATTTCTCTATAGATCAATTCTCGAGTGACAGCATGGGCGCTGGCCCTGCTGCTTCGACCAGTGGTATTTACTTTACAGAAGTGGGATTGTGATTATTGTGTATATTTGTAGGGCTCCAGTCCAAATTGAAAATGAATGTTTACAGACTATGTCATCAACAGAATGTGTGATTTCGATTTCAAACAGGTGCACAGACAGGGAAGAGGAAGAGAGGGAGGAGATGATCGAGGACCTCCTCATTCAAAGCCTGCAGGCCACCTGCCCCCCTGCCACCTCCACCTGCATGGATCGAGGAGGAGAGGTTTTTTATCAAGCCTGGCTCCTTCCCTCCATAGGCTGCCACCCCAGCAAAGGGAGTTTGTAAAATTCCAAGTTCCCAAGTTGATCTACGAGGACACATTTGTGACCCTTAATTTGGACGTACTGGAGTAGCTGAGGTGGCAGCCTCTGCTGGGAACGAGCCAGGCTCGTGATTTTTGTTCTGTAAGCCTGGTTTTTGTTGTTCTGTTCTTTTTCTATTAATCACTTTGTTTTTTTTGTTATTTTATTTTTTTGTATTTAACTTAATATATATAAATATATATTTTGTTTTCGCATTAAAAATATACTGTACATATTTCTTAATGACTACTATTTCTCATGTCATTCTTTCACACATTCTTTCAAGTACAATGAGATTGTTGACTGTCCTGTTTCAAAATGATAATTAAAGTAAAGAAAAAGTTTAACCGTCTAACATCAGAGGGGTCAGCATTGTATGAATTGATGTTGCATGCACAGTGACTGGTAGACATGAATTGTGGTAGTTATATTGCAGGATTATTGCTCAATACTTTTATTTGGGTGGCTCTTTAAAGAGCCATTTTGGGGTGTTTGTGCACTACACATTATGATGCCACAGGACCACTCCCTCCATCGAGAAGAAGGCTGAGAAGGTCTCCCGAACCCTGATGGCCTCTCTCGCTGCAACATAGAATAGATAATGGGTCAGGCTTTACTTTTCTTGAAAACCTTAAAGACAGCCCATGGAATATCACTTAAAAATTCTCCAAAGATTTAACATTTACACTTTATTATTCATTTATTGGAATCTGCAAGCTTTGTTATTAAGAAAAACGTCAAGGTAGTCAAAGATTAGGTATATCTGTGTAATCTCATTCTGAAATAAAAACCATTTTCAAATTTTAATAAGGAAAACTGATAACATAAACAAATAAAGAGTAAATAAATACTGTATTTGACTGAAAAAAGGAAGTGAAAATTAAAAAGGTTTGTTTATTCAGGTTTATAGGTTGATATGCATTTATAACACCACGCAGGCTCCTGTACAGTGGGTAAAATTAGTAGCATACTTTATATAATGTAGCCTATAATACATGTTCATTTTGCAGTAGTCTACTGTAATTAGTATAAATTACTCACCTCAGACAGATGGACAGGCGCTCCGCAGCTGAGATGGAGCGCCTGTAGTTGGTGTCTAGGCGGGAGATCCTGGCACCGACCAGAGCTAAAAGGTCCTCGAACTGGGCTCCGGTCAGCCTGAGGTACCGCTGGAACGGTCGTCATCCAGACGGAGCTCCTGGAGGAGACGGTGAAATTCCCCCAGCTCTGTGCGTCTCCAGAGGACTTCATGAACCCAGACACGACGGCGGGTGGTTTTCCGGCGTTTCTAGGACTTGTACAGCAGGTACAGTGCAGCAAGGGTGGTGACATCAGCCATGATCGACGTGGAAAGAGAGCGGGTTGAGAAAGACCTGTTCAAAAGTGAGCGGGCAAGCGTGTCGTCTTTTTTTCTCAAGCGCGAATGGCGCAAATGAAGTGAATAGTCCAAAATGATCAAGCGGCGCGAATGAAGCGTCTGAAGCGATTATATTCGCGTCTATCGCGTTCAGTCTGAACGCCCCTTAATAGCAAATCCATGGCATCCTCAGCAGGTCTGAACGTGATTCACGTCCTGCTGAGAATCACGTTCGCGAACATAAGTGACTTTTATTGTGCAGTAAAATCACCTAACATGATGCTATACTGATGTTAGCAACACAGCGCTAATTTTAGCAGTACGGTAACTGAAGGTGAATCTCTCCTACTCCTCTGCCCTGAGTGAGTGAGTGAGTGACACAGCGCCACTTTCAGCACAGTAGGTGAACGAGGTTCACGTCCTCAGCGACGCGAATCATGAGTGAATCAGTCGTTCGCGAACGACCTGCTGAGAACGTGAATCACGTTCGCGAACGAGAATCACGTCCTCAGCGACAGTTCTCTGTGTGCAGTAGGTTCTCACAGACTCAAAGTGAGTCGTGGCAGTTCCACTCCCGGCCGGCATGCTCGCTGCTGAGCTCAACTGAACTGAGAAAGGAACGAATCAGTTCCTGACGTGATTCCGTTCACTTCGTTCACTCAAAAGATTTGTTCGTTTGAACGACACGTTCGCGACCAACACAACACTAGAGCCAGCGCGCGCAAAGCAGCTGTTGTTGTGCGTTTTGCTGTTGTTCTTTACTCGCTCGCTCGCACCTGCCTCTGCTCCACTCTGTTGCTGAACATGTGCACGAAGATCAGACAAGTGCGCGCGGCAGTTGAAATCTGCACACGTGACTCAAAATAATTTATCTGCGCGCGTGAAGATGTTATTGCTTGCGCAACTTTTGACACAAATATAACGCCATAATTGTCAGTGCTCCTTTGCATAGCTGTGTTTGCCCTGCTATAACGCATCTGTTAAAACTGGCTTAATTTAATAGAGTAGCCAAGAGGTGTGCAATTTATCTTCAAGCAGTGGTTTGACACTTGACAAACATTGCGATTTGCCAAGTGCTTTTTCACCAACATGAACAATACGGAGTTATCCATATACGTTATCAACGTATATCAACAAAATGAATGTAGATCAGTTTATTCATCCAGATGTAACAGTGTGTAACAGTTTAGGTCCGTGTTTCTTGGTTGAGGTAGTTTGCACCGCCACACTCGTACCAGGGTTTCCACAATGCTTGACGTTTATTACTAACATAAACATGAACTTACTATGCCCGGTTGTACGACTATTATTTTATCGTACATGAACAAAAATAGGCATCGTCTGTTCGCTGTACCGCCATCTTTCTCAGAATGACTTTTCAATTTCAACTCACGCATGTGTACGTCTGAAACAGTGGCTCCCGCACAAACTGCTGTGTCTAGAACTCCGGGGGGCGGGGCCTTTGGGGCTCTCCGGCGTTGCAGCTTGATGGTATTGCCGAAATCGGACTGTGCCAACGATTGATCTACCTCTTCAATTGCTTCACAACTTATGCAGTCGTCTGTCATGGCAGAAATCCTTCACGCCCAGTCCCTGCTCAGAGAACCATCGGCGCACATTCCTCTCGGCAAAGCCTCACAGGAAGCCAAAGTGGTCAGCAAGTGCTGCAGCTATATCGCCACAGAACATCCCACTTGACCTCCTGGCTAGGGATGTAACCGTATGAAAATTTCACACCGCGGTAATAGTGACCAAAATTATCATGGTTATCGGCATACCGCGGTATTTATAGAATACGAAAAAAACACTGATACACTGATGAACTGAAATAATTTCACCAAGATTTATATTTAAATAGATTCATTATGTATTAAAATAGTCCAAATCCAAAACTTTAACAAAACACTGCAAAATCAACATTAAACAAGTATAAAAGAAAGTATCAAAACTGTGCAAAATAGGTTTTTTATGACGAGGCAGCCTGTTCTTGAAACGTGTCCTTTAATGTCTGTGTTACAGAGGTAGAATGAGATGTAGTGTACTGCCACTACATCTCTGTGAAACAAATGAATAGAAAATGTCATAATTATTACCGTCATTGTCACAATTTTGATCATATCACTTGAGTTAGAAACAGGTTGGATACTGTTTTGATCAAAACAGAAATTATTATTTTTAAATTAATTATGAATTATTTTGGCTCTTTTCTCTATCTAGACACTTGTTATATTCACCATTTTATGTTATTTATATATAGTCTATTCTACAAATAATCCACAAGTATTATATATTTCTGATATTACTTATGTATATATGTATGTGTATATATATATATATATATATATATGTATATATATGTATATATATGTATATATGTATATATATGTATATATACATGTGTGTATATATATATATATATGTATATATATATATATATATATATATATATGTATATATATATATATGTATATATGTGTATGTATGTATGTATGTATATATGTATGTCTCTGCCTGCCTGCTTGTCTGTTGTCAATGGACTCGGTCAGTCTGATTGGTCAAATGTCTGCTGAGCCACAGGTAGACGCTGCTCCGTTTAACGGAGCTGAGATGAAAGTCAGTCATCTCAGTCAGTTTGCATTCACAAACTCAGTCCACCCAGTACGTGTTTGTCTCAGATCCTCCTCACTGCAGCTCTACATCAATATTTGGGTAATTATTAGGTCGACTTTAAAAAGTGAAATCGGCAATTAACAAGCGGTTCAGATAACGTGCCAAATCACGGATCAACTTCGTTAAATTATAACCACTATCTGGTCAGTTTTACATTAGTGACAACAGCAAATTAGACAGAGAAAACTCGACATACACAAACATCATGCACCCAAGCTTCAGGTTTAGCTTACATTGGATTTGCTGAACAGTTGAGGGTGATGGTCGCGTAAACTGGATGTGTTGCCGTCACTCACAAACACTTTATTCTTGCAGCTCCTGCAGATAGGGCTGCTATCCTCGACCAGCTGTCCCTGAGCATTCTTATAATAACCACAATACGCCCAGACTTCAGATTTGGTTCTCTTTGAAGGCAGATAAATGCCTTGAGGGCTGCTACTATCGTGTCCTCCCTCCGGCATTTCTTCTTCACTACATAACAAGTGCACGTTGTACGCTGCGCCTGTTAGTGGTTTTAACAATAATCGATTCGGAGATGCATTGCAATGCGAGGCATGCACGATTCAGCATCGATGCGGCAATGTGCCATAATCGATTATGTCACTGTTTATTTTCTGGCCTTGAGTGGACAATAAAGTTGTAAAGTTTCAATTACTTCTGGTGGCATTTCCAGAGCAACGTTGCAATGACATGCGCAGCCTGTAGCTACATGCTAAGCGGCGCTACGAAATCTGTAGCGGCATCGTTACCTTTTATGCCATCAAAAAAAGTAATCACAATAAACACAAGGACACATGCAAATGCAGTATCCCTTCATTCGTAGCCGATGCGTAGTCACAGGTATATTGATTCATTTCTTGGTGAACTGACAGAGCCTCCTTATATTTGTATTTATGTCAAATGTGATGCCTCTTCACTCTGATCATTTCTGTTTTATGGCTTATTATCTTGTACAGCCTGCCCTCTTTCCAGGTCACCACAGTGGAGAGGAGATCGCTGCTCAGGCACCGCTTGGTGATTCTGCAAGAACTAAATTCTAACTAATTACTAACTAAATTAATATTTTTCTGCAAAATCTTGAATATTTATTCTTACAGTTTTATGCATTTCAGGTATTTTCCAGTATATTCAGCATTAAGCTTTATTTTTCTTCAGCTTTTTCAAATAATCATCTTTTTCAACAAAAAAAAGAACAATTGGAAAATCTTCAAGTCCACGTGTCTTTCAACCTCTTCTCCTCCCTCATAGTTGGATTTACAGACGTGGCTCGTCACCTACGTTGCGGAACGGCTCCGTGCTCAGTCGTCTGTCAACTGTTTGTTTAAAATCTTTTATGGTTTTAAAATCATCACAGTTTTAGTCTTCAGATTTTATAATGGATGTGTGATGTGTGAGCTAGAATGGGTGACATGACCCCTAGAGTGGAGAGCAGCTGGAAAAACTTGAGAAAAAGTTATCTTCAGC
This sequence comes from Diplodus sargus, assembly GCA_903131615.1. Classification (NCBI taxonomy): domain Eukaryota; kingdom Metazoa; phylum Chordata; class Actinopteri; order Spariformes; family Sparidae; genus Diplodus; species Diplodus sargus. The sequence continues at coordinate 4,809,603 of CAEMYA010000012.1, forward strand.
TTGATTTAGATCTCACATCTTTTACTTCATGTAGACAATATATACAGATAAATGTAGGAAGTCTTGTTTGCTTTCGGCTAATGGTCTTATTTCAGATGTAGGACTTGCACTTTTGGCTGTAGAAGCTCCAGAGCGACAAGCACTCCAACAACTCCCCTATTATGATGATGATTGATGGGGCGGCAGTAGCTCAGTTGGTAGAGACTTGGCTTGGGGACCGGAGGGTGGCCGGCTCAAGTCCAGCTACGGACCACAATATGGAAGAGGACTGGTCGCTGAAGAGGTGCCAGTTCACTTCCTTGGCTACTGCCGTACCCCCATATGCTCCCCGGGCAGCCCACTGTTCCTAGCGTGCAAGGTGTGTGTGTATTTGTGCATGCTTACAATATATACACAGCTAGGATGGGTTAAATGCAGAGAACTTCGGGTGTGTTTGCATGTATTGCATGTACTATATATTTGATAAAAAATAATTCCCCCCTGGGGATTAATAAAGCATTTTTTTTAAAAATTAGCTGCAATGTTAATTTTGAGCCTACATTTCTGGAGGAGAGCAGACAGTACCTGTTTTCTCTCTCGCTCTAGTGCCCTCATTTTTCACTCTACAGATATACAAAAGACATCACAGAGTATAGCAAGTTTTCTTGTTACTCACTCTGTAAATATTTTGGCCATTGCACTTTTTTTTCTAGACATGGAAGTGTTTGGGAGGTATTTTCCCATTCATTCTTATGGGGACATTTTTCGACATTTTCATTTTTAACATGTTCTGCTACTGCTTCAATGTTCAGCTTGATAAACTGTTCAACTTCCAAAATGTTCAGCTTTTTAAGCCCATTCAAGCTATTACTTTTAAGCTCTGTCATTTTCACGCCATACATCGTGACCGCCAGCATTAAAACTCAGGTCTTACGTGTTTCACGAGTGTGAAAAGTAAGAAGGGGAAAAAAAAGAATTTACCATTCAGAGACATCGTGCTGTAAACGTGTCTCTTCCACCGTCTCTGCCTCTTCACTCTCCTGTTCGGGTTCCGATTCCAGCTCGTACATAAATGCCTGAATTCCGTAAGGTTCGTCATTTAGTGTGTGCGCCATGACAGGGGGCTGTTTATGTTTTGGAGTCTGTGTGCATGCAGGCCAGCCCCCCATTCCGGCTCTGTCCTTCCTGCGGCCAATCAATGCGTGCCTCATTACATATTAATACAATGCACATCCGGACCAGTCAAAACCTCGCGCATAATCTCGCGTGAGAAAGTTGCGGTATGAAAAAGTGTCAGAACAAGCTCTATGTTTGATTTAAAAAAAAAAAAAAAAAATCTAGTAAGTTTTAAGAATTGATCCAAAGCGATCCAAGGGGGATTGGATACGTAAAAAAACAGGTGATGACTCCTTTAATACAAATGTGTGATGTCCCTAACCAGAAGCACAGATGCGTTGAAATAACTTTAAAACAGCTATTTTAAGAGTGAGATGTTGTTTCAGTGTTGGTGCACTAATGCGCATTTGGTGTCAGATTCACGTCAGACAAGGGTGGGTGTATCCCTTCACAAAGTAAAAATATTTTTGAGAAGTAACCTTAAAAACGTTCCTGTCATTTTGCTGGTGGGTTATCACGTCATTAGCGGCGTACAGTAGCGGCTCCGTTGTCTTCATCGCCCATTTGCAGCTGGACAACCTGGTTTTGCAGTATGTTGTCGGAGACCTGCAGTTTCAGTGTTAAAACTGGTAATAGCTGTCTGTGGTTCTATATGGCCTGTGGCAATAATTTTGAAAAAGTAATAGCTTGCAGCAACATGTCGATAAGTCTGTAGATGTGAATTGATGTGACAGCTGTCCTCTTCTGTAGCTACTTTAGCGAGCGTCTGAATTGGGAATATTTAAATCTTACCCAGATGCCGGGTTACCTGGAAGACAATCTTATGCTGAGCACTAAACCAACAGCGAGAGAGAGCGATAATGTGTGATTTAAGAAACAGAGGCTAGAAAACGCATCAGACGCTATTCTTCTTCTTCTTCTTTGTCCTGATGTCTTCTGAAAATCAAAGGAAACTAAACACCTTAGCCATACTCTAAAATGCACAACAATTCAGACACAGGTGGAGGCGACTGCTACTTACCATGTGTAATTGACAGGGCCGGTCGAGGCATAAGCGAACCAAGCGGTTGCTTGGGGCATCCAATCGAGAAAATGATTATGTTTTACATATTTAATAAATTAAACAAGTGACATAAATGAATGAATGAATGAATGAATGAATGATTCAAGACAAGATGATTCTGATTTCACGATCAATATACCCGCCTACAACTGCTGTATCTGGAAATCACATCTACTAAATTCGTTCTGTGCACAATATGGCTAACTACTTAGCTGTGTATCTTGTGTAGCTGTGAGTGATATGCAATTGCCATTTCTTTTGTGTCAACAAATTACTGTCAACATGAGTTTATTCACATTATCATAATACTGAGGTTTGGAAGACATGCAATTCAGCTGCAATTCTTAAAAAGCATTGAAACAGTGGTTTATTATGAGGCTATTCATTGGAGGGCAAGTGCAAACTAGAAATAGGAACAGCAATGTTTACAACCGCAAAGTCACAGTAAACTCAATATCTGGAAGAAGTTGAAGATTTGTGGCAATATAAACAGCCGACACAGACAGCTGTTATATTATTCTTAACTCTCATTAACAAGCACAACTGGGCGCTTTTCTGAAATATGTGTCATATTTAAACATGTTGAATAAGTGGAAGGCGACTTGTTAGCCCCGAAAAGGAAGTTATGTTAATGGATTTCTATCGCTCCACTGTTACGTCTCAACTCATATGTGCGTGGTGGAGTTCTCCATGAGGCAGTGGCTTCTCTCTCTCTCTCTCTCTCTCTTTCTCTTTCTTTCTCCTCTGTGAGAGACAGGGTGGAGCCGCAGCGGACAGAGAAGCGGCTTTAGGCTCAACACACACACAACACCGTATTATTACTAGGAAATGCGTATGGTAGATAACCGTGAAGTTTTTATGCCGCCTTTTTTTTTTTTTTTACATCCCTCTGCACAACAGCAATTTATTTATTCATTAAAAAACACACAAAAAGGGCACTTTTTTAATACAAGGCAAAAAGGGGCTGGGGCTCAAGCAAAGAGTAAAGAGTTCCATTACCAGAGAGATAATTTTCACAATGAGTGTTTTTAGGATTCAAGAGAGGCGACTTGCCTTTCAGAAGGTGAGAGCCTCAGCACTTCATTGTTTTGTGCCGTTATGTACCATTTCTCAGAAGCGAGGGTGAGTAATTTGACCGATGAGAACTATGGGATACTATTGGGATAGAGCGCCTGTCTCCATCAGATGAGGACGTACTCTTTTGTACCAGTTTTGTGTCCTACAGGAGTTTCATGGCATTTTGGAGATTAATTGAACCTGCTGTGGTTGAACCACAAGATGGTGCGCATAACCAGCGCCAAGACAGCCTCTGCCAGCATCAGCACAGTCCATCACCCAACAACAGTAGGTAACAAATGTGGTAAAACTTTCTACATGAACTAGTTCAAAGTTATTCTTTTTTTCAAGGTAACTAAAGAGAGGCTTTTGTTTTTATATCTCAACAGAAACTGAGACCAACTGATAAGTTTCTGCTGTCCCCCCGGTAGTGGCTTTTCCTCTCAGGGACCTTGCAGAGAGGTTCAGCATTCATCACACTACTGCAAGTCGGATCATCTCCACTCCAGCTCCTGCACTGCCTGCTGGGAAGCCAGTGCCTTTGGATTCCTCCAGAGAAAGTGATCGCTCACCTGCCACCTGATTTTGCAGCTTTTTCTGATACACAAGTGGTCCTTGATTGAACAGAGATATTCTGTCAGACGCTATCCTCTCTGCTCCTTCAGAGTGAGGTTTTCTCTACCTACAAATCGCACACTACCTTTAAGGCCGTGATTGGCATGGCAGCCCATGGTGCTGTCACCTTTGTGTCTGGACTGTATGCAGGCTCCATGAGTGATCGCGAGATCTTCAAGCTCTCTGGGATTGTAAAGCTGCTGAAGCCAGGTATGGCTATCATGGTGGATAAAGGGTTTGTCATGGACAACCTTGCTCGTGGAAAGTCTACCGGCCTGCCTTTCTCAGAAACAAACAACAAATGAGTTGAGAGGATGTCAGACAGACACAGTCGATTGCACGTCTGAGAGTGTATGTGGAGAGGTGCATAAGGAGAGTGAAAGAGAACAAACTGTTCGTCAAGGACATACCACTATGTCTATATGCAGGAACATTAATGAATTGTTCAGTGTGGCCTGCTTCCTGGTCAATTATCAGAATGGGCCATTAGTGAAGACGTGGGCAGCTCAGCAATGACGTCAAGATCTAACTTGCTTCTGAAAAAACATTCTTTGTGTCATTGTCATCATTACATTAGCTTTGAAAACGCACCAGAACATTAGAACATAGGAAATATTTAACAACACTTATTCAATGATCCAGTATCAACAATCCACATAGCTTTTTACAACCATGCTGTCATTTCAGTCAGTACAAAAGATACGGTCTCAGGTCAATTGTAGACCTGCATTAGTGACATTAGCTCTGGTTTTGTAGGGATTAAGTAAACTAAACAATGAAATCTCAACACCAATTTAACAATTATCACCTCAGGTTTTGTATAGATTTGTAAAGATGAACACCACCACAACCAAATAAGACTGTGCTTGTACAGCTGTATAAATCTGAACAATAAAGCTGCGTTCAGACCGAACGCGATAGACGCGAATGGAGCGTCAACTCTACATTGAAAATCAATGTAAATGGCGTGATGACACGCGATTCAGGCGTCGGCGGCGCGAATGGAGCGTTTGGAGAGTCTGGCGCGGCGCGAATGAAGCGTCCGGCGCAACGCGAATAAAGTTGAAAATATCCAACTTTTCAGGCGGCATCGCGCCGCGACATCCAATCAGCGACGAGTTCAAGCTGACGACGTCACTTCCCTCATGTACGGTTGCTCAGAGCAACGATGGAGGA
>CAEMYA010000012.1:4816296-4828782 GCA_903131615.1 Diplodus sargus
TGGATGGCTCTTAAAAGAGCCGTTTTTTGGGGTGCTTGTGCACTAAACATTATGCTGCCACGGGACCACTCCCTCCGTGGAGAAGAAGGCTGAGAAGGTCTCCCGAACCCTGATGGCCTCTCTCGCTGAGTTGTTCGCACCAACCCTTCCCAGACCTGGCAGTGGCTCCACCTCACTCCCTGTGACGCTTCCTCCAACTCCTGGTGTCTGGGCTGTCATGCGCAGGAAGTTGTGAAGAACACAAGTCGCCTTCACGCACTTCTCTGCCACTTCTGGCTGGACCTCGAGGACACGGTGGTACAACCCCCACTGAGCCGCCAGGATGCCGAAGGCATTCTCCACTACCAACCGGGCCTGGGACAGACGGTAGTTAAAGATCCTCTTGTCTCTGGGGAGGATGCGCGCAGGGAATGGCCTCATGAGGTTCCTCCGGAGTGGGAACGCTTCATCAGCCACAAAACAATGAGGCTGGAGTCCTCTGTGTTCTGCGGCTGGTAGAGGCTGGTCTGCTGGCAGGTGGAGGGTTCCAGCACGAAGTGCCCGGCCAAAGGCAGAGTTAGCCAGGATACCTCCGTCACTGGTTCTCCCAAAACCCCCGACATTAATCACCCTGAACCTGTAATTGGCATCGACCACGGCCAAGAGGACAATTGAGAATGTCCCCTTGTAGTTAAAAAACTGGGATCCAGAGTTGGGAGGGGCCTTCAACACCACATGCTTGCCACCCAGAGCTCCACAGCAGAGAGGAAAGTTCCACCTCTCTTCAAACTGCTCTGCAATGGACCTCCAGGTTTCTGTGGTGGGCACAGCCATGAAGTCCTCGACAAGACAGTCCCAGATGGCACTGACTACGGCAGGAACAATGACAGAAACCGTCGAAATTCCCACATGGAAACTGTTTGCAATGCTCCTGTAGGAGTCTCCTGTGGCCAGGAACCTGCAACATAGAATAGATAATGGGTCAGGCTTAAATTTTCTTGAAAACCTTAAAAACAGCCCATGGAATATCACTTAAAAATTCTCCAAACATTTAACAACATTTACACTTTATTATTCATTTATTGGAAACTGCAAGCTTAGTTTTTAAGAAAAAAGTCAATGTATATTATCCATATGTAAAAGATTAGGTATATCTGTGTAATCTCATTGTGAAAAAAAAAACATTTTCAAATTTTAATAAGGAAAACTGATAACATAAAACAAATAAAGAGTTAATAAATACTGTATTTGACTGACAAAAGGAAGTGAAAATTAAAAAAGGTTTGTATATGCAGGTTGATATGCATTTATCACACCACCTAAGCTCCAGTACAGTGGGTAAAATTGGTAGCATACTTTATATAATGTAGCCTATAATATTTGTACATGTTCATTTTGCAGTAAGTTAGTGTACTGTAATTAGTATGAATTACTCACCTCAGACAGATGGACAGGCGCTCCGCAGCTGAGATGGAGCGCCTGTAGTTGGTGTCCAGGCGGGTGATCCTGGCACCGACCCGAGCTAACAGGTCCTCGAACTGGGCTCCGGTCAGCCTGAGGTACCGCTGGAACCGGTCGTCATCCAGACGGAGCTCCTGGAGGAGACGGTGAAATTCCCCCAGCTCTGTACGTCTCAGGAGGACTTCATGAACCCAGACACGACGGCGGGTGGTTTTCCGGCGGTTTCTGAGACTTGTACAGCAGGTACAATGCAGCAACGGTGGTGACATCAGCCATGATGGATGTGGAAAGAGAGCGGGTTGAGAAAGACCGGTTCATAAATGAGCGGGCAAGCGCGTCGTCTTTTTTTTTTCTCAAGCGCGAATGACGCGAATTGTCCAAAATTGTCCAAAATGATCAAGCGGCGCGAATGAAGCGTCTGAAGCGATTGTATTCACGTCTATCGCGTTCAGTCTGAACGTCCCATAAAACCGCAACATCCAGGCTTACTTATTGAGCCTAGCGTTAGTCCAGGTTTTGTATAGATTTGTAAAGATCAACAATAAAACCTAATATTAGTTCAGGCTTTGTATAGATTTGTAAAGATCAACAATAAAATCTAATATTAGTTCAGGCTTTGTATAGATTTGTAAAGATCAACAATAAAACCAGAACAAGAACATTTATCAACTGATTGATACAGAACTGATTGAATGAACCATTGATTTTTAAAAGATCAGATCACGTAATGCTAGAAAAAGAAACAATGCCCCCTCTCCCTTACAACCCTAGCGACCTCCGCATCCTTATAAATTCTTTGTACAAGAAGGTCCTCCTCTGCATAACCCACAAAATCGCACCACTGCATTCAGGTGATAAGCAGCTGGCCTTGCGCCTGCCAATATGTGCTGTGGCCTGGCTTCAGGCTTCAGGCGCCACTCTACATGTGCAGGTACCCCCAGTCCACATAGCTCTTCACGTTGGGGCACTTTCACCAGCCCGAATGGTGGTGCCTCCGTCAGATAAAAAAAAAAAACATCTGGAGAGGATCCGAGCCAGGGAGCATCTCGATGGATGACAAATCCTGATAGCCAGTAGTTGACGTCTTTGATGCAGGGTTCGTACAGGTGCTTGAAATCCTTTAAAGTGCTTGAATTTCAATGTTGTGTTTTCAAGGTTTTTCAAAGTGCTTGGATTTTAGTTCAAGTGCTTGAAAGTGCTGGACGTTATAACACTGTATCTTTCACCAAATTGGGATCAGACTGGATAGCTGATATAAGGAGGAATTCAATTCAGTAAGAGAACCGTTTGTGGATATTTTTTCGCCTCTCCGTGACCTGCCAGTGTGTGTAACCCCGCCCCACCACCTACGAAGAGAGACAGCAGGAGATGACAAAGTACCAGGAGGCTGGTGTTTTAACAAGCGTTGGTTTGAAAATGATAATTACAAACAATGGTTGAGACAGGACCGAATCAAAGAGTGCCGTCATGCAAGGTCTGCAAAAAAGATTTGCAGTTTTGTGCAATCAAAGAGTCTGTGCTCTCCAGTCACATGAAAGGTAAGTTAGACAGGGGTTCCCAATTTTTCCCCCCCAAACAGAATTAGCTTCTGGCCGGGGACCACTTATGACTCAGGTCATACAACTTTTCATCTCCATTGGCAGGCTAACATCTCTATGGACGAGCTTTATGAAGAGTGCGTGATTGCAAACACCCTTCTGGGGTGCCTCACTACAGTACCTTAGGAGAAGGAAAAGTGGCAGTCCAAGGGAACAGCAGAGAGGTGGATGCAAGTTCTCCAGGCAGCTTACCTCCCCAACATCCAGGCTGTTGTATCCTTTGTCCTCAGCATCCCATCTTCCATTGAGTTTGTGGAAAGGATTTTCTTTTTCATGAAAAATAAGTGGACTGATTTGCGGAACAAATGATCTACTGAACTAATTGGGAGTGAGCTCATTGTCAGTCTAAATTATGAAATGTCTTGCTCAGAGTTTTACTCTGTATATATTACTCTATATCTATCTCTGTAGCACTGTAGGACAAACAACTCAGCAAAAGCTCAAAAGAAATACAAATGGAAAAAATAGACTGTCTCCGCACGATGTAGCATTAAGCTTTTGAGTTAAATCTTTTTTTTTTCTTATTTACTACAACTGTACAGTGATGGCCTTTGAGGCATAAAGTGTTTATGTTAACAACTTTTCCACAGACTTTCTGTTTGCACTTTTTTTTATTGCACTAAATTTTATACTGCAGGACAGTTCTGTTAAAGAAATATTTATTTTATTCTGTCAAATTAAAGTCTGTGTAAAGCAAATTCAGCCATTTTCTTCTAAACACATTAAAAAGGTCATAAATGTATTTCCTTAAAACATGTAAAAAGCCATTCAACCATTTAGAATTTAATTTTGGAGCTTGGCTCACAAGCTGTTTCACGATTTCTGTGTACAGGATTTAATGGGCGGGTCAGAAATCATGGCTGCGTTACGTAACGACAATGTACGGAAACGGGGGATCGATTTTGTCAAAAGGAGCTACTGTGCAGAGTTAAAAATCACCACCACCAGAGAAGGATGGTTGAGGAGAAGTCAAAGTTGATACAGTAGTAATTTAAGACTTCTATAATAACATATACAGCAATGCTGTTTAAGAAATATCATTGTCAGCATCTTACTGACGCGTATATTGAGAATTGTATTTAGAAAAAAAATTGTTTTCTCTTATTTCATTTTTTTAATTTTAATTACTTTTTCTTCCTATGATACAGGAAAGAAGCATCAAGACTTGATGAAAAGGTTTCAAAATCCAGGTCCTGCAGTGGGGCATTTCTTCATGCGGACGAGCAATGCATCAAACAGCAACGCGACATCTACTACAGCAACCAGCAGTGTAGAGAATGCTAGTACAGTGGAAGCAGCAAATCATTTGTTAGCTCTAATTTAATCATATTTTTAATCATAAATATGCTGGGAATAGTCACTATTCCTACTAATCTTCTGAGGATGTAGGAGACACTTTCCCCTTTCCCCCTAGAAATTGTGCCCCAAGAGTCTGAAGCCCCATCACAAACATTCACAGCCCCATCCACATCCATACTCACACCCACACCCACAGGGCTGTAAACTAGCGGTCGCCACTCGCCAAATGCGACTAAAATATTCCCCTGGCAACTTAATTTTGTGGGGATACATGCCACGGGGCGGGTAAATGTTTGTCCCGATGGTCCTGCTCTTGCAAAAATTATGCATGATATAGCAAAACATTGTAGCTGTAAAGTGATAAATTATGATGGTAGCAAACGTTGGTGCTAAACCGGTGATTTGTTGTGTGTCGTACTGAAGCAGCTCCCCCGACGTCACCGCTGTAGAAAATAGTTCCCCTCAGAAGCAACGCAGCGTGCGCGTCACCGCTCTTTAAAAGTTTGGCGCAGTGACTGTAACCGTTTGTAGACAGAGCTGCCCGTCCTGTTGGCAGCTTGGTCCGCGGTTTTAGACAGAGGCCGGCAAATTGGGGGTCTGTTTTGGTCTGCCGATTTTCCGCCTGGGAGGGCACACTTCTTTCCGCCTCGACTGCTATCTAAAACCGAGGCGGAAATGTGCCGGCCCGTGGGTGAGATGGGCGGCGGTGTCAATGACCTGCACTGTTGTGCGACCCACAACCGAGGAGTTTTAAAACAAGGAAACAGCTGATCACAGCAGTCAGTCCATCACTTCATCCACGGACATGAAGATGAGCAACTGGACAGCCGCTGAGATCCAGGACATGCAGCGTCTCCTCGGTCTCTGTAGCTGTTTGGTTGTGTTAGCTTGTTGTTGTAGCGCAAGCTAGTAGGAACGGTCGCTACTTTCAAATTAAAAGCCCCCCGCTAAGAACCCGGTTCTAAACTCTGATAGAGGGCAATTAAAGCTCTTATTTTGAAGACAAATTTGTTGTCACTTTTTTTTCTTTATTAAATCTTTACAATACAAACAGTAAAAACAAGCAAGTAGAGTCATTAATACAGAAAATACATTAGTCAAGAGCAGAGCCAGGGGAAGTTTCAAATAAATACATTAAAAATAGAGCATAACTGAATGGTTTTAGCAGCTTTCTTATTTTTTAAATCATAGATGGTTTTGATGTACTGTTCCGTTTCCTTACCAAAAGAAATAAAAGAAGGTTTAGAGTTACTGAATTTGGCTTTGTGAATATGATATTTCCCTAAAATGATCAACACAAATTCGTTGTCACTGTTCACAGCCCAACGTCAAGCTTCATGTCACGTCACATGTCTACGCCTACCCCAGAGGCGGCTTTTGGAAAAGGAGGAATATTACGCCTCCGTTTTAGAGAGACAGGCAGGCACATTGCTGCCCTTACCTTTGAGCAAATGTGCCGCCTTTTCTATCTAAAAAGGGCTTGTGATTCGAGCGCAGCAATGTGGCGGCACATTCCTGGTGTGACTGAATCAAAGAGGAAAAACACAGAGGAGATAGGTGGAAAGGAAGGTGACAAAGAAGGCGAAACATTGACGACAAAAGCAAAAGTGAGGAAGTTCAGTGAGAAGTGGAAAACTGACAGGGAATGGATTCAGTACGACGACTCGACGGGTATCATGTTTTGCTCAGTTTGCCGGACACGCCAAAGAAAAGCAATTTTATGAAATTTGATTAATAATGTTAAAATGTATTTCTAAATAATACTTTGGCCTCTTTTCTAAGCATGTATTGCTATAGAATACTGTTATCTCCATTAAAAGTACTGAAACAGATGTATATGCAACAAAAAGAGGCAATTTATTATTTGGCCGGTAAAACATTTACTTGGCTGGTAGATTCTTTCATCTACCGGTCCTCTTGGCAGGTGAGCCAAAAAGTTAGTTTGCAGCCCTGCACACCCACACCATCTACCTCCAGGGAGAGGTCTAGGCCTAGGGGACAGAAGAGGCCACATGAAGAGTCCCTCTCTCCCTTTGAGAGGCAGCTGATGGGTGCTGTGGAGAAGGCTGTGACTCAGACAGCACCCCCTGACCCAGACAGGCAGTTTTTTGAAGGCCTTCTCCCTGACCTGAAGGCCCTGTCAGCCAGAAGGAGGGCTGATGTTAAATTTAAAATCCACAAAATAATTTTTGATTCCACCTGCCAGGAAATTGCTGAAAAAGAACAAGAACAATCATAATTGTTGTTAAGATTTTTATTCCAAGTTGTTCCAAGTTGTTTTTCAATGTTTTACATTTCAAAAAACCCCTTCTTTTTACATTTTTGTTGTAATTGTTAAAACTGTTATTTCATTTTATAAAGCCTGTTCCGTCCTACTAAATGTTTAATGTTAATAAATACTTCCTCTTCCAAAAAATGTTTGTTTTTTTTCTCTGTAAAGACTTCAGTCACTACAGTACCCAAGTAGTGGAAGAGAGTGAATGATTAAATTAGACAATTTTATACATTCATATGCACCCAAGTTTGGTAATAATGTTGTACTCATACTACCTGAAGCAGAGAAGGTTGAAAATATGACTGCATTATAAATTGTAGTTACTAGAATCAACACAAGGTCAATATTTGCAATCACAATGATGCTTGGAAAGTAACTCTGTGATAAATTATAATAACTATTATTTCTGAACGAGACAATGAAGAAAAAATATCACCAACAGGAGGAGGAGGAGAACATACTCTTTAGTTTAATGTGGTTGGTTCTTAAAAGAACCTTTTTTGTTGATGATTTTCCTCGACTATAACCTAGGTTGCCATGGCACTGCACCCTCAGCTGAGAAGTAGGAAGCATAGATCCTCCTCCCGTGCAGCATTGTTGCTTCCCACTTTTGTCAGATCCTGCAGCACTCCCCCTCTGACACTGGCACTGGTTCCCTCTTGGTACTGGTGTTCCTCCTAATATAGTTGTGCAGGATACAGGTCGCCTTCACACACGCATCCACATTTTTAGGGCTCACACCAATGACCTGATGCGCGACTGACTGGACAGGATACCGAAGGTGTTTTCAACGATCATCCTCGCTCTGGACAGCCTGTAGTTGAAGACCCTGTTCCTTGGAGAATGGATCTTCAGGGAGCTGGAGAGTGTGATCCACGAGTGCCTGACCAAAGGTGGAGTTTGCCAGGGTCCCTCCATCACTGGTCCTCCCATAACTACCATCTATCACACGGAAGCAGTTTTTGCATCCACAACTGCCAAGAGGACAATAGAGAATGTCCCCTTGTAGTTGGAACAGTGAGCCGGATTTGTTTGGAGCCAGGATGACTACATGCTTTCCATCTATGGATCCCAAACAGTTCGGAAAGTTCCACCACATAATCATCCATTGTGTACAGAAACAACACATTCATTCACACACTAATAAGGGAAAAGGTGAACAGACATTTAGGTTAAATTTCATTAACCTAAAACTAAAAAGAAATAGAGGAACATAAGCTACTTTTTTTCTAAAATTTAGCATAATCATTTTTAATACAATTTACATGCCATTTATTATTGTTCAGACAAATTTAGGGAATAAAGTCAATAAAACCACTTTCAGGAATAATTTGTATAGTCAGGCAGTCCTCTCTCTCTCTCTCTCTCTCTCTCTGTGTGTGGTTTCTCACCGCAGACAGATAGCCAGGCTCTCACTGGGACCAATAGCTCGGCGATAGTTCGTGTCTATTTTGTTGATCCGTGGACCAACCTTGGTGAGGAGATCATCGAACTGGCTTTTATCCAGCCGGAAATAATGCTGGAACCAAGCGTCATCAAAGCGGAGCTCTCAGTACTTTATGGACCCAGATGGATCGACGGCAACGGGCCCTGTGTTTCCATCGCAAATATGCAGATGCAACACAAAGAAGGCTGCCCAAAGTGCGATACATGGTGAAAGAGGGAACTGATGTAATAGATGGATTATTATATAGGCCTATGCCAGCTGCATGAAAGACCCGCTCCTTCCGTCGCTGCCACACAACAAGCGACTGCAGCGACGCGATGTGAGCGACCAGAGCGACCACAGGCGATTTTATCGCTTTTGGTCTGAACGCACAGTTAGAGGAGGTGAGCCTCATCTTCCTCAAGCTGTGCCACTCTGTTCCCGTTGTGGCCATCTCAATGGATACTGCCATGTCGAAAGTGATGTTAAGCGACATTACATTTAGGTGTTCTTGGTAAGTGCACACAAAGGAACATGGAGAAGGGGGTGCGTCTGGGTGGTAGATGATAACCCTAGTCACTGACATGTGATGCTGATATGAAACAGGGCTGCCTTCTTGAACAGTCCCAAAGGCTGAATCGACGAGGGTAACATCACTACTTATGGAGAGTGTGGTAATTCGTGAAGCAAGGTCTGCCATGAAGTCCTGGTATGCCTCATCGACCTTCAGGACATCTGGGTCTGGCAAGTCCCCCCACAGTGTTTTGTAGCACTTGCTCCTTTGAAAACAGTTACGTCATAATTTGAAAAAAAGAAACAGTAATTCTCAAAACAAAAAGAACCTGACAATGACAGAACCTGGCAGAATACATTATTACTTGACAGTGAATATTACCTCACACCATTAGCAGCTGTGTACTGCCTTGACTTTTTTTTTGTTAATAATAACGATACATTTAATTTTTATAGCACCTTTCAGGGTACCCAAGGACACTTAACAAAATAGAACAAACAAAACAGAGAATAAATGGAGAAACAAAAAATACATAGAAAAGTTGATTGATTTGGCTGGATCTAGAGCTGATAGGCCTTATTAAAAAGATGGGTTTTGAGTCTCTTTTGAAAGTCTCCAAAGAAGTCTGTTTGCGGATTTCAGCTGGGAGAGTGTTCCAGAGAGTGGGGGCTGTCACACAGAAGACTCTGTCGCCGAGGGTTTGTAGTTTGGTGTGAGGGATGGAGAGCTGGTGTGTGCCTGATGAACGCAGCGTCCAGGACTGGGTGTAGGGGTGGAGGAGGTCAGATAGATATTGGGGGGTGAGGGAATGGAGAGATTTATAGGTCAGGAGGAGAATTTTGTAGGTGATGCGCAATTTAACTGGGTGCCAGTGAAGGCGGATGGGAGTGGGGGTGATGCGTTGCCAGGGCTTGGTGCGGGCGAGGACCCTGGCAGCACAATTCTGCACATACTGGAGCCTGTCCAGAGTTTTGGAAGGGAGCCCGGACAGGACTCCATTGCAGTAGTCCAGGCGAGAGGTGATGAAGGCATGGATGAGGGTCTCAGCCACAGGTTCAGAGAGGGAGGGCCGGAGTCTGGAGATGTTTTTGAGATGGTAAAAAGCTGATTTTGTAATGGATTTTATGTGTGATTGGAAAGATAATGTGGAATCAAGGATGACACCCAGGTTGAGATGAAGACCATGTTACCCACCCTGCCTGATTTCACACCCTATCAAGTATAATAATATACCGTCACAAACTAACCACACTAACACACCAGACAGGCTTCACCAGACCCTGGACAAGTTTCTCCAATCCCCTCTTAATGTGATTAGCAGAGCTACCATAGCTAACTGTAACTGATGTGGTAATAATGTGCTTGTTTTGTCTTCATTGTGCTTTTTAAACAAGGTGGGTAGAGTTTATATCTAATTTCAAAAATAAAAGAAACATCAACAATTCATGACAAGCCAAGCTCTTGAGTACTTGCTAGTCTTCGCGGTTTAAGCCATCGCTGCTCCGTTTCGGTGCAGCTGAGGACAGGCCGGGACTGCTTTCAGTTGCAACGTAGAGTACTTTGTGGTCTGATACAGTAGTAGCAACACTGTCGTTGCAGAGAGCGGTTCCAGCCACACAGGAGCACTCAGCCATAGCAATTGGAATTGGTGAGCTGTCCTCAAAAGTATAGTATAGTTTAGGTATACTTCTATAGTCCTATAACATACAGCCCTGACGGTCACCCTCCCTGCATAGTCTTTGTTTGACATTGTGGGAATTCAACATCATTCATGTAATGTTAGACAAAACACACTGGACTTCTTTTCGACACGGTACAGTCGATCAAACAACCTGATGCACGGACAAGGGTGGTAAATAATCTTGATCGCGGCCATTGGTGAGCGGTTGCGCTTCTTGTCTCTAGTCTTCTGAACCAATACATTGTAACACGAACCAAAAAGAACAGGATTCATCAGATGACATTTTTCTGTCAAAATACTGACACATTGAGGTTTAAAGTTTTAGCATTGCAAACACCAATAATGACAAATGGAGCACATTTCTTTATAGCACAAGAGTTACATACACCATAAATGTATTCTATCTGAGATATAAAAATTCTACATGAACTGTAAATTCGGGTTTTTGAAACAGGTCAATTGTAGATAGAACCTTATAGTTCTAAAAACAGCCGCCTTGGAATTATAAGGTTCTATCTTCAAAAACAAAAAAAGAATTTCAAAGAATTTGAACAATTTACTTATACATACTGTTGGAATGTTCAATTTATATAATAAAAAGAGTCTTTTTATTGGTTAATGTTAAATCTTCATGCCCTCATGCACTTACTGCTGTAACACAATATTTTTCCAGTGCGTCATTTTTCCTTTCATCTTTCTTATTCAAGATAACAGTAAGTGAAATGTAAATGAATGATTTTAAAAAATGCATGGTCTGATGCAGGTCAAGTCCTTCAGTTTATCAAAATCTTTTCAGTAGAAAAGCAAAAACAGGTGGAATGAATATTTAAAATCAGTCTTTATTTTCACAGAATAGCCAGGAAGCGGTCATCCCTGGCTGCAGCTTCCTGGTCCCTCCTCTCATCCCTCGCTCTGATCTCCTCTGTCCACCTTTGCTCCCTCGCCACTGCCTCCTGGTGCCACCTCTCCTGCCTCTAACACGGCTCCCTGTGCCTCCTCTCTTCTCTCTGCTCCCTCTCAGCTGCCTGCCTGGCCTGTTCTGCCTCTCTCCTCTCCTCTCTCTCCCTCTCCTCATTCTGCATTTTCCTTAACTCCTATTCATCCTGGCCCCTTAGCTCTTGAAGCACCTCCACAACATCCACCCGCCGCCCTTTTGGGATGGACGCTGTGGAGGTTCTGGTGGTTGTAGGCGTCAGACTGCCCAAGGCAGTCTCCTCGGCTGCCTCAAGCTGACTAGCCCTTTCAGTTGTAGTCACAGAGGGGGCTGTGAACACCACCACGCCCTGGGAACACATGGCAATGAGGACAGGTGGCGTCACAGAAGGCCTCTCCCCAATTGCCTCATGCATAAGATCGAACCACTTCCAGGACGCGGCAGTGGTCTCCTCCCCCTCTGTGCTTACCCCAGTTGGGGGGTTCTTAAGATCCTATGTAGTAGGAAGAACAACAACAAAACACACAGCAAGTTTTGGTTATGATCGCTTTCAAAAAGAAGTTTATTACTTCTCTATTTTTCAGTTCAACTGTTACATGGAAATAACAGCTCAGAGAATCTTTAAGCTAACAAGGACATAAGGCATGATGTGAACACAGACAAAACTAACCAATCTTGTATTTTTGCTTCAAGTTCTCCCATTTTTTTTGAGGAATGCAGTGGTCACCCTCCCCACCAGTCCTCTCTCTTCTAAGAACACTCTGGTTAATGTGTAATAGGGGCACATGAACACAATAGTATAAGTAGTACAACACATCGGTCTACAGATTGAGCAGACAACAAACGATTTAGCAGCAACATTTGGTATATTGCTAGACTATCAATAGATAAAAATAAACGTACGTAGAGAGCGTATACTTACTCGTATCCAGCTGCGTTCGTGGCTCTCCCTCTACTAAAAACCTTTTGGTGGGCCACACGCCACTGCACAAAACGGGCCATGTCCTCATCAGTCCCTATAACGAAGAACAAGACGCCAATAAGAATAGACTATGGTTTGTGATGTAAGGAACCCCAAACTTCAAAAGTTTCTGCAGGGTAGCTAGTGCTGACATGGTATCACAAAAAATACATCTCGCGCGATGGCACGTCTTCAAGACCACTATCGTTACTACTCTTCTAGTGCAATAACGATTTGTATTGCCTTTCATTTCAAGTTCCCCATGCATTTACTATCAAAACATTTACAAAATCGTTACGCATCGACAAGATAAAAACCTAGGCAAATACCATTTGTTTGCTGTATATCAAGTTAGCTG
>CAEMYA010000012.1:4883626-4897046 GCA_903131615.1 Diplodus sargus
TTCACAAATACACAAGCAGGTAAAAATAGAAAATCAAAGGACCAAATTATGAAAAAAACCTAATGAATCTAGAGGCTTCCATACTGGTCACGCAAAGGTTAAAGACCATCTGAATCATGGTCTTCACCAACTAACAACAAAACACAGAATAAGAGAATATCTGCTGGAAGGTGTTCATCCCTCCAGCACCAACGTCTGACAATAGTAAGTGCAAGACCTTAACACAGAGTAATGTGAAGCCATCATCACAGTTTCCGTATTTGTTGCTACTCTTCTCTGGATGAGTTTGCGGTATAAGGTGATACTAAAAGCAAGTACATACATTTTTCTGATTCACTGCTATTAATTATATATATATATATATAATATTGATGATGCTGTCCCTAATTATTTCTACAGCTACTGTTGTCCAGATTCAAATCTGCCAACCTAATATTTCATGACTTGTTCATGATTGACATTTTTCATAAGCAGTACCTCTGTGTTTTGGTTTGGTGTTTTCTGCAGACAAAACCTGTTGATGACACCTTCATAAGAAACCGTGAAAAGTTACCTTCGGTTCAGCAGCTATGAACACTTTAATCTTTGAACTTCATATGTTTGTAGCTAAAAAATACAGAAATTATGAAAAAATGTATTTCTAGAGCTCAATAAGAAACTGCGAATGACTTGTTAAAATGGTTAAGTGGTTCATTTTTGACCAAAAGAGAAGTGTCGGGGAATATTTTAAAATGGGAGAGGAAAGTGCACACACACACGCAGAGAGAGACACAGACAGACACAGAAAGAGAAAGAATCAATAGAGGCATTT
Source organism: Diplodus sargus (assembly GCA_903131615.1). Classification (NCBI taxonomy): domain Eukaryota; kingdom Metazoa; phylum Chordata; class Actinopteri; order Spariformes; family Sparidae; genus Diplodus; species Diplodus sargus. Next base: position 4,884,438 of record CAEMYA010000012.1, read on the forward strand.
GGTCTATTATCATAAACACACGCAGTGTGTGAGTGTGTGTGTGTGTGTGTGTGTGTGTGTGGGAAGAATGGCGTTTTTATCTCCAGATGGTTGACTGAGACTTGGCGGGTTTGTACAGAGAGTCAGAGAGAGAAAGCAGGCAGAAGGCGTCTTTTCTACTTGAGCTCAACTAAATATGTGTGTGTGTGTGTGTGTCTGTGAGTGTGTGTGTGTGTGTGTGTGTGTGTGTGTGTGTGTGTGTGTGTGTGTGTGTGTGTGTGTGTGTGTGTGTGAGTGTGTGCACCACGTCTGCCAACCTGCCTGTGTGTGTGTTCATGTACGTGTGTGTTTGTGTGGGTGATTGACCTTGAGAAAGGAGGCTCAGTTGGAGAGAGGGAAGAGCAAACCCCCCTCCCCGGGTAAAGAACGACTGGCTTCTCATCCTCCTCCTCTCCTCTACTCCCCATCTCTCTCCCTCCATCTCCTTGTTTGCTCTTCCCTCCTCTTTTCCCCTCATTGCCTCTTCCTCGCTGCTCAACTGTTAATTTCTCTCCTCCTTTCTATTCTGTCCTTTCCACTTATCCCCTTGTCTCCTCGTCTTTCTTCTTCCCTTTTAACTCCTCTCCTTTTCTCCTTTTCCTCTCCTTCTTAATCTCTTCTCCTGTCACACTGTCTCCTCTCTTTCCTTGGCTACTTTCGGAAGTCTTGTGTCCTTTTTCCTCTCCTCTCCTCTCCTCTCCTCTCCTCTCCTCTCTTCCCCCCATTGAATAACTGTGGGTTCCGCCAACAGTCCCTTTCAGCAGCCAAGGTGCTTTGCATGAAAGAGAAGAAAAGAGAGAGAAAAGAAACACAGATACGTCTAAAGAAAAGGAAGAGCAGGGAATCAAATGCCAAACTAAAAGCTCTTTGAAAAGCTTTGAAGACTGCAGGATGTCCAGGGGGTAATTTGGAAATCCTGCCGGGGGAAATGGTCAAAGTGAAGGTGTGACAATCCGTCAGCAATAAGCTTCATATTCACAAAAGGTCTGAAAACAGCGCTTTGATTCCCTCACAACCCCTCGTATCAGCATGTTTCACCGTGTTACAGGCTGTTTCCTTTCACATGGATTGGTTTTGTTCTGCTGTCCTTTCAAATAATGCCACGGATGTGGATTCTTCACAGCGTGTTGGTTTGCTGCTTAACATTGTCTGTTTAGTCACCGGTGGAAGTGAAGCCAACGCACCTTAGTTTGAATCTCTATCTGTCTGTTTCTTACACTCAAGCACTCTCCACCCCTGTTTCAGAGTAAAAGGGATTGGTGTTTGTACAGGAGAAAGCAGACACAATGTTAAACGCAGCATCTTCTCACTAAAGACAGTGAAATCATTCAGCCAGTCCCTATCAGTCGTAACCTTTAAAAAGCAATACGAGGTGTTGAATTTAATTGTCTTGATGCACCAAGCTAACCTCACAGAAGAAAAAGAAAAATAGAACAAGAGCTAACTGATTAACTGCTTTTTGTCATCTAATGTCTCCTGTTTATGTGTGTGACCAATTTGACATTTTTTTATTTAGAAATCAGCTCAAGCAAAACAAACTGACAGGAATCTCCAACGCCGGCAAGGTCTGAAGATTCATCTAAAGCCTAACAGTAGAGCATACACTAAAAAAGAAACAATAAAAATGACAGTCCTCCCTGTTCAGTAAAAAAGAAACCATTAGCCTACATGTCTGCATGCTCTGCACTTACATGATAAGAAAGAACATAATTTGGCCATCAGCTCATGTCTGAAAGGACATCCATGTTCCTATATCCAGAGCTTTAGACCCTTACAACAGTGTACATTTATCAGGTTTGTTCTGAATTCTTGTCCCATACACAGGGTCGTTTCTGTCTTTTTGGAGGCCCTATGCAAGATGCTGTTTGGGGGCCCCTATTGTGTTAAACTATGATGGATAGATTCCTAACCCTTTTCAGTGATCCACAAAGATGCAACAATCTATTACATTTTAAGAGGAAAATAGGCTAGAGTCGTGAAAAACCCTCTCAAATTAAAATTAAACATCTTAAGTTGACCGACCCGAGCAAGTTGAACTGATAGAAAATGATAATACAAGATAAACAATGGGGATCCTCTATAGGTCAATAAATGAAAAATGGTAAAAAGAAGGTTCTTAAACATTAAACAGCAGCCGTGCAGCTTCCTGGTCTGCGGCTCTAAAATATTTCAGAATTGCTCCTGCAAAGACGAAATTTGTTCAAATTATATTGTCACAATAAACACTGAGAGCAATAATGCACTGCCACAATAGTCCATAATAATCTACAATAGGCCTGATATGTATTAGTGTTGTTTAGCACACTTCACATTAGAGACCTTTAAACTGAGGACACACTAAAATTGATAAGTTAATCATAAAAACAATCCTAAAGTAATGTTTTACTTGGTAAATAATAACAGCAGAGGAGGTCTATGACGGAACAGCAGCTCCCTCTGGACGAGGATACAGCAGACATGACAGACATCTGCCTAACAACACGCCCTCCCTTCCAAATGTAATGACAACAAGCTGGACCTGCTATAATTCACTAAAACGGTTGTCGCTTCAGTCATTCAGTCTGATGGCTTCACATGTGACCTATACATTTTATTTTAGCCCTTTCCTAAAGCAAATACTTAAGCTAACGTTAGCTAAAAATGTGGCGTTAAAGCTAGCCCCTCCTCCCACATCATGAAAACAAACCTTACCTTTATTCTGTTTTTCTTCATCTATCTTCTTCTTTTTTCTGAACCAGATGAATGTGTTCGTTTCGACGCCATCCCGTGCATGACTGGTACTGGCGGCTCAGCGCACCTGTCCTCGTAGCTTAGTAGTACTGGTTGTCATAACAACACGGCGCAATAGACACCAGATCTGACCAATCGGTAGACAACAGATCTGCCCAATCAGCGGGCCAGGTGCCAGGTACTTTTCACACCTTTTCCGTTGGGTCACTCCTCAGATATTGAAACCTGACTTGTAACTTGAGGGGGCCCCTTAGTGGTGCGGGGGCCCTATGCGCCGACATAGTCCGCCTATAGCAAGAAACGGCTCTGCCCATGCATGTTCAGCTGGTCCGCTATGGCTATCACTTTTGACTGCTCAGTAATGATAACAACATTATACATGAGTGCTCTGTACTCATGGGTCAGACCTCACCCATTTTTGAACCCCTCTTTCATTTTGATCTCATATACGTAAAGTTTCTTACATGGTTGTGATGCTACCATGCTGACACAACTCTGTCTATATGAACCCCTGCCAAAATACTTAAAATTGCTTCTGTGGTTGTTCCCTCTCATGTTAATTTTGTTGGAAAATGTCCAACCTCTTTTTTAAGCTTAAAATTAAGCTAAAATCAATGACGTAAAGTGTGTTTTGTTTTCGTTGATGTGTGGACTGGATTAAAAAGTCTTGGGCTATCGGACATTTAACACATAAAAAGAATTATTTTTTGTAGCATAGCCTGTCTGTCACATAAACAATGCGACCCTGTCATTGACTGACAAATGCAGATTCCCTGAATACCCAGTGATATTGTACGAAACAGAAGGCTAACTAGCTAGTGACAACAACATAATGGCAAAAAGGAATAGATCCATCGGCACACTTTATTTATAAGTCGTCAAAGAGGAACAGACAATACAGTGAAGGGAGACGATGGACGACCTGGGGCCACAGATAAAGTGGAAATAATGCAAACAATGTGACGAGACAGCTGCCACCCTGCTATTAATGCTGAGGTGAGTTAGCTTACGTAACTGTAAGTCCGTTAACTATACATTTGCAAAAGTTAAGTCTAACAGGCTGCCTGATGTGTCAACGTGTGACAGATTTGCAAGCAAACCACATTGTCTCAGCCAGGCTGGACGCCAGTTTTCTCACTACTCGTCAAATTTATCAGCTTGCAGTAGTAAAATAATGCATGAATGAGTTTGTCTAAAGCAGGGGTCTCAAACTCAATTTACCTGGGGGCTGCTGGAGGCAGAGCCGGGGTGGGTATTCCACAAAAAAAGCTTTGTTAAAAAAATCCAATCTTCTCAAACGTCAGTATTAACAGTTCCTCAACTAGAACGGTTCTTCTGAACATGAACGGTTCTTCTGAACATGAACGGTTCTTCTGAACATGAACTGTCCTGAACATGAATGGAACTTTCATGTTCCATTCAATTCCTTTGAATCAATTTACTAAAAATGTGTTCAAAGGAAAAAAAAAAAACAAAACAATGTGCATTCTCTCATTGAAATAAATACACTGCCTATTGCGTTTATGTATTAATATTCATTGTTATTTATAATTATTTTAGTTTTATTGATACTGACACAGTAGGAAGTAGTAATTCTATTACGACTATGCAATGTTACATGGGCGCCGCCGTTGTTGTGAAATGTTTTTCTGCTTCACATAAAACTTGCGGGCCGCACTAACATTAAACTTTCATATCAAGGTGGGGGCCACAAAATATCATTTGAGACCCATGGTCTAAAGGCTAACGTTGGCTGGGTTAATGTGTTAGCTTGTGTTAGTTCGCTAGCTTCGAAGCCTGTGAGTGAAACATGCATATTATGAAGAAATATGCTCATCATGTAATGCTGCTGTAACTTTTATAACTTTTATATAATAACTTCTTTATTTAGCTATTTGCACAAAACATTTTCACTAAAGGTTGACTAAAACATTTTCAGTTTATATTTATTTTTATGAGTGAGCTGTAATTTTTTGTATGAACGTAAAAATGTAGGCTACTAGTCACAAGTGCAACAGGCCATGCCTCATACTCCAGTAGGGGATGATAATAACATGGTGTGTTCCATTTAAACAGTGCTTGTTCTTTCTGTGGCAGAATTTCCCGGTTGGAAATGTCATCATGCATGCCCCCTGACGTTGGATTTCCAACTCTGAAAGTGGGAGGAACCTCACCAATCCCAACCTCAAATTCCAAGATGGCTTCTCAGCGCATCAACAGTAACTGAAAGCTTTAGAACATACTGTACTTTTGTCTCACTTGTGTCTTGGGCTGTAACGACTATTTACTTGTCGATTAATCAGTCAAATTTTATCGGCTAATGGATTAGTTAGATGAAAATGGTGGAAATGTTGATCAGTGTTTTTCCAAAGCACAAGATGAAGAGATGACATCGTGAAATGGCTTGTTTTGTCCACAACCCAAATGAGGTTCTGTTTACTGTCATTGAGGAGGACATTTTTTAAAGGCTGGTATCTGAATTTTACTTACTTAGAATATTGAAACGAACAAATCAATACAAACAATACAGTACTATCCAACTTCTATCCATGGATGTTGCGACAGTGTTTGCAAAATACCGGCTCCAAGCACGACAGAGGTTTTCCTGCGGGTGTCCATATTGGTTTCCTGACTTGTTGAACTTGAACATGGTCAGCTCAGATGTGATAACTTTCCCAGCTCTGACCACCATAGTAAATGGAATGTAGCAGGAACTCACTTGCCATCAGTAAAAATAAACTGTTGTGTTGAAGCAGGTTGCATTCAGCACCATTGAATGAAAAAAATAGTAAACTGAGTTAAGCCTATTTGCTGTCTCTTAAAAACACAACTGCGAGCAAATCCCTTCATGACAACATGAGTTTAGAATGAGACTATGTGGGCGGCATTCAACTGACAGTAAATTGAATAAATCACATGTTAGTTCTTGTTTGTTTGAACCCTAAAGCATGCTGGTAGGCATGTACAGTCTGAAGACACTCGTGGACATGAGCATGTCCTACAGATACTAATGTCTGTGCAGATGTGGAGGGTATAATTTGCCTGTCGCTGTGTCTGTGATATTCCTAGCTGTCATGGTGTTAACATAATAAACATTATTAGACAAAAAAAATGGCAAAATAAATGTTCGACAGCGACAGTTTGAAGAGCTCAAGGGATCTCTTTAGATGTCGCCTGGAATGATTATGCCAAATACAGTAACCGTATTTATAAATATAATTTATAAATATAATAAAAGTGCCAAAAATAAGGATGCACACCAACTGATTCACTTCATGAGCCAGCAATACACCCCACATGATCAGAATCAACATACCATACATATTTTAAAATGTGTTCACCTCGAAGGACACCAAACCCTGACACTCAGGCCCATAGATTGCCATCACCCTGTCTCTCTCTCTCTCCCATGCTTAACACGTATATATCTGCTGTATGATGTGTGTATGAGTGAGGGAGTCTTGTGTGTTTGGAGCTTAAGCGCAACTCCTCAAACACCCCTTCCATATGAGGCATAGTGTCATGATTTGGGGTGATTTCTTGTGTGCTTTGAATTGTTTGCCTGTGTGTGTGTGTGTGTGTGTGTGTGTGTGTGTGTGTGTGTGTTTTTTAACATTAAAGTCTTTTAAACTTTCCTCCAGTCTGTTCTCCTGCTTCTGGGTCCAACACAATATTCAATAGTCACACTTAGGAAGATGTTCAAATGCTCTCGAATTGTCCGCTCCATCTCAATCTATATCCTTTATTTAACCAGGTAAAAACTCATTGAGATTTAAAACCCCCTTTAGAAGATTGACCTGGCCATCTGTCTTCTCCTTGTTTCCATTGTAACCTTTAAAGCGGTGGAGGAGGAGACGAGAGAAGCTGCAAGAGGAGACCTTTAGCAATGGACTGTATCCTTATCTTATTATTGTGACCCTTAGAACTTGCTGTGCACTAACTGGACTGGTGTGTGAATGGTATCTCTGTCTTTCCCACTTTGGCCAGCATAGCATATATGCTTGCTGGAAGATTAGCTTTTCAATACGTAACATGGTTAAGATGTAAGGATTATTCTTTGTAGATAACACCTACACCTACACCTACACCCACAAATCGTTGCAGACCTGGGATTTGTATTTGCGACAGTGGTGGTGCTCTCAGAAGATGCGGGGGGTGCCACATTGCACAAAATGCTTACTTCTACATAATGTTGCTTTAAATACAAAGTAGGCAAAAGCATAATTTCCCTCACTTTAACAAAATAATAGAGTATTGGTAGAGCAGATGTCTATGGCACATACATGTAGTCAGTTTCATTAAGTGACCCCTCCTACATCCCGTCCATTACTGCTTTCTTTTAGTTACAGCTGCTATGTGTTAGTTTCATCTAAATTGAAAAGAAAATCTAGTTGACACAATGCTTAAAAGATGTTCCTGAGGTCACTTGACAGTGTGTAGTCAGATGCCCCCCCAAAAACAACACAAAAAACTTTATTTTTTAGTTGTTAAGCTGTCTGGTAGACCTAACCATCAGCTGAACATCAACACCATGAAGCGATCGGCGCCTTTAAGTACACACCCTCCTGTGTCACACCCACTAGCATGCCCAGGAAATAACCACGCTGGCTTCAAATCAAAATGGCGCGCAGCTATTCACTACAGGAAGAGGTCTAGTCCGTCCCCACAGTGTGTGTCGTAGTTTTGCCAACCCCTGGCAAGGAGCCTGCCAGCGATTCCTCAGTTTACCCATTCTGCAGAGGCGGATTAGTCATCCATTCCAACCTCTACAGCATAAATTCCCCAGCAAGACCACCCGGCTCCCAGCCTGAGCATTCCCTGGAGCTGATAACAGCACACTGACCGGAGCACAGGAGGAAAACCAAAGATTGCCTCTGATGCACGAGGCATCACTTGGGGTTATTTTGTTGGCCAAGCTTACAGTCGGACTCAAACTGAGTGTTTTTAGTTTGTTTTTGGAGATCTTGAAGAGGAGTGTTTTATTGTTGTGAGAAGAGACTCATTCCTGGTATTCAGACTGTGGGTGTTGTATTTGGGCACTGATTGTTCTGAAACTCTGTTTTGGATTGGACTGCAAATTCTTGTATGTTGTGAGTTTCTTTTTGCCTGGAGTTTCATTTTGCGTGGTTGTCAGTAAAGGGACCGTGCACTGAAAGGCATGGGTCCTTTGTAGGGTTGACTTATAAACTAACAATATTTATTTGTCAGATTTACCCTCTGACTGGCACCCCGGCACAGTCAAACCCCTACAACCATCACCTTGTTTGTTCAGATGTAACACTCGATGTCAAGTCACATTAGACATTCAGATGTCACAGTCCTCATGGACACATGGCATTCAGCCACATCTTAGGTAAGCTAATGTTAGCAAAATGCCAAAATTTTGCTCTCAATTTACAGCGTCCAGGAGCATGGAGGAGATACCAGGAGACCAGGCTTTACATGCTTAACTTTGCTTTTACTCACAGGTGTGTTAATTGGTCTGTAGCTACATGAATTGTCCATCGCACAAAAATAGGCCAGATGTAAGATAAAACCCAGCCCTCTCCACTCCTCACTGCCCCTCTCCTGTGCTGAAATGTATATGTTTGATGCATACAGGGGAAAACACTCTATTGTGTTGAATAGCTGACAGTTTTATTTCCTTTCAGCAATAGGCAGAAAATGCACAGTGCTGTAGTCTTGAATCAAAAATACCCAAATAGAGATATTTTGAAATAATAAATCAAAAAATCTGTCTCTGTGAGTTTGGCTCTTTAACTCATATGCAACTTTAATTTGGGGTGTAATTGAGAGTTTCAGGAGTTCAGTTTTTGGTGTCCTCAAGTCTGTTCATGGTTTATTACTGATGCTACTTGGGTAGAGTTAGTAGCGTCCATGTGCTCTTATCTGGGATCAGATCAAATAATCAAGCAAATCCGATGTCCTCTGTGGGCAGATCCCACACCGCATCCACAACCATCCACAGTCTCGCTTGGCTGGGCTTGCCATCACTAAGTCCGTCTGTAAATCTGGTAGTTCAAAAAAACTCAACTTGCGCAAATATTGCAGAATTGTAAGTTATCCTGTTGTATTTCTGAAATGAGACCTCACTAGCTTCTTTCTTCATTCAGTGTCACTTCTTCCAATGTATAACCAAAAACTAAGGATATACTTTCAAATCAACAAAATTACCTGCCATGTATTACAACCATAGGCGGAAATCCCGGGGGGGACAGGGGGGACATGTCCCCCCCTGTAATGATGTTACTGAGTCAACTGATTGTGCCTGTAGATCAACATGGATGAAAAAAGGGCATTTGTAAAGTTGTAACTATAGGTTTTAGTGTGAGAAGTCAGGCCCTACTATAAAACACCTGCTTTTAGAGTGGAGTTTGGTTTACCAGCCTTTCCACTCGACAGACTGCCAGGATCAGAGGGTGTTTTAATAATGACAACACACACTGAGCTGAAATACCTTTCTATTCATGACCTTTGTATACAGCCTTCAGTAACGTTGGAAGCTAAACCTGTTTTCACCTCCGCTCAGCTTGTTGTAACCGTTGTGTTATTAGGCACAAACGGCTGTCAAAACAGAGACAACGTATCTGTATCACCACAGCCATGTTCTTATGTTACAATAAAGTCACTTTAACGAGTTAATGAGTGTTGCAGTTTACTCTGCCACAACATAATATGGCCTGACTGGCCATAGTATTTCGGATTATAATACCTAAAAATATATACATTTTTCTTATTTTATGCTGTTAAATTAGCAAAGTCGTCATAATTTGTATTGAGCACATTCAAATTAGAGGGATTGTCTTAACCCAAAATAACCCAAAGTACATGGATGGGTTGCTCTTATCTATCCAATGATACAAGATGCACCAAAGTTTACTGGAAACATCAGACAACCTTCTCATAACTCACCTCAACAGCATGTATGGTCTATTCACTTCTCACAGTAGCTCGGAAAACAGCAGAGTAAGAAGACACATGTGCTTCACCTCACCAGAGTTTTCATTAATAACGCAACAGAAGTTATCTCCTTCATGTTAACAGCCTCATAATGTGATAGAAGAGCAACTTATTTAGCACTGATATGATTGAATAAGCAAAGTTATAAAAAACCAACATTTTATTATTTTTGTCGGCAGCCTCAAAGCTAAGTCTACCAGAGCGGACAATAATTTTATGGCGCCTCTAATGCTATGGAATAGGACTTAGTTGTGTATATTTATGTATATGTGATGTGAATATAATTATCAAAATATTGTTTGAGAATTCTGCTGTTTCTGGTTTGTTTTTAAAGACCTAACTGTGATCTCCCAGGAAATAATCAATAGCCAATCATTAAGTAATGAGAGACTACTCATTAACTACTCACATTTTCTGTCTACCTTAGTATTAAGTGTTACCACCAGTTCCAGTGCCATCACTGCAGGATACAGAATGACCTTGACATAAATGGCCACATACTTAAACAACTTTGATAACAGTACTTTAGTTTACAGCCCATGTGTATTGTAGTAACCATGTAACTGGGGGGACTGACTTGCTCTTACTCTATAACTATAGTAGCTTCCTGGGCTGAACAGAGGAAGAACAGAGTAATATTGACTGATATCCACGTAAAGAATGTAGCTTGTTTTCATTGAGACCGCTATGACTTGGCCTCAACTCGTGTTGCCTCGTTCACAAAAACTTCATTAATATATCTTTCCATGGTGTAGGCCTACATTGTGTACAGTTGTCAGCTCTGTTGAAGCTATGGTATATTGCTTGACACCCAGAAACTCTTAATACACAATGTAATAAACGCTGCCACACCCGGGGAAATGGGACCGGTGTTCATTTGTGAAGATTATCTTGCTGAACGAAAGGGCAAGTAAAATTAATTTGCGTTGCCACAGAGCTTATTTACTGAAATAATCCAAAATACCCTGCTTATAACCCTGCTGCTCTCTGCTGTTAGTGCAGAATTTAGTTGATTCTTAAGACTTTAGCTTTTGTGTTTTTGTTTTTGGAAAAAGGCTAAAAAAAAAAGAATATCAACCCTCCAAACTCTTGCACTGAATATTTCTGCATACACGCCTCTTCAACATGGGAAGAAACCCTGTGCCTTGTTGCAGTTGTAAGTTTTCAAATCGATTCTTCACTTCAATTTCAGTTGTGAAACCTGACAGTAAAATGTAAATAAATGAAAATAAAGGTTACTGTATATGCTTAGCAGGGGCATTATTATGCCAGATTTAGCTAAATGACTAGTGTCCATCAGTGCATCTTGATCTTCTAAGTTACTCATAGGAACAAGCCAGTTGGTTTTTTACCGTTTCTCCTCAAAAGCTTGTTAACACATTTACAGAAAAGAGGGAAAAAAACACTTTTATTATTACTTACCATGCATGATAACTGACTAACATCTGCACCATGCTGAAAAGACGGACACGTTTTATGCATGAAATAAAACTCTACATAAAAATGAGTATACAACAGTTTTAAATCTTAAACCCCTGATGTGTATATTCTTGAACTTTATTACTGCACTGCCTCCACAGAGAGGGAGCAGGCATCTCATTTGGCTGTCTGTGCATCCTAGTTTCTACATTTAATGTCTGGGAAGAGCTGCTTCTCATTTCCCCTGAGCAGAGGCTGAGTGCATGCAGAGGAGGAGTGGGAGGTGAGCGGAGGCGAGCTGCGAAAGGCTTTAGCAGGGCTATTTTTATGAGGCACATAATAAAGATATGGAGATAAAGCATCTATATGCTACCTGAGGACCTTCTCTCCGCTCCCAGTCTGGCCTGACAACCTCTCCTCTTGTTTCGGCTCTCCAGCTCCCGTGGAGGATAGAGAGAACAGCCTGAGATGAATGAGAGTAATAACCCTACTGTCAGGAAAGAGAGAGCGGTGGGGTGGGTCATGATGGTGTAAACACCAGAGTGAAAGCTTGCAGGTCTGTCGTTCTATTTTTACTACAGCACAGGGGGGAGGAGAAAATGGGAAGGAGGGAGGGAAGAGGAAGTGGCATGAAAATGTGAGTTCTGCATTATTCATAGACCCAGTGGAGGAGCATGGACGATGGCTGGGACACCATAGACAGCCTGCGCACACAGGTCTGTACTTGCGTGAGTGCTCATTGACATAATAAATTCTTCAGCTGGGAATAGTGTTGTGTCGTTCGCGAACGTGTCGTTCGAACGAACAAATCTTTTAAGTGAACGAAGTGAACGGAATCACTTCAGGAACTGATTCGTTCCTTTCTCAGTTCAGTTGAGCTCAGCTGCGAGCATGCTGGCCGGGAGTGGAACTGCCACGACTCACTCAGAGAACTGTGAGGACGTGAATCACGTTTGCGCTGTGATTCGTTCATGATTCGCGAACCTACTGCACACAGAGAACTGTCGCTGAGGACGTGATTCTCGTTCACGTACTGTGCTGATAGTGGCGCTGTGTCACTCACTCACTCACTCACTCAGGGCAGAGGAGTTGATTCACGTTCAGTAACCGCACTGCTAAAACTAGCGCTGTGTTGCTAACATCAGTGTAGCATCATGTTAAGTGATTTTACTGCATAGCAAAAGTCACTCACGTTCGTGAACGTGATTCTCAGCAGGACGCGAATCGCGTTCGCGTGGTCACTCACGTTCGCGAACGTGATTCAGTGACAGCGCTGCGCGAACGTGATTCACGTCCTCAGCAGGTCGTTCGCGAACGACTAATTCACTCACGATTCGCGTGATTCTCGTTCACTTTCTGTGCTGAAACTGGCAATGTGTCACTCACTAACTCAGGGCAGAGGAGTTGATTCACGTTCAGTAACCGTACTGCTAAAATTAGCGCTGTGTTGCTAACATCTGTGTAGCATCATGTTAAGGGATT
>CAEMYA010000012.1:4900685-4915465 GCA_903131615.1 Diplodus sargus
CACACACACACACACACACACACACACACACATTCTTGTCTTTTTTTCAATGCCTCCAAATCCCAAAGACATTTCAGGATGTGGGGATATGTAGGGGAGACATCGTGGTTTGGGTTTAACACATCAGTAAGCAGTCCTTTGTTGTCATGGTTACAATAATAACCACAGCGTTATGGTTATGGTGTGTTCAGGCAGAACACAAGGCCAATTGTTTGCATGTCTTGATTACATATAAAGTCAATGAAAAGACACAAATAGAGGCGAATTCGCACTGGGCAGAGCAAATGACGCAGCATTAATGACGGGAGCACGCAGAAATTCATGTTATTAGCACATTGGCGTATCTTGCAAATATTGAACCCATGCGAGGATTTTGCATTGTGTCCGGGCATTTATGTACAGCAATGGAGGAGAGGAGAATAATCAGTTAACCATGGCCATTTACCGACAGCCAGAGCTGTGCAATAGCACATCTACTCGTACCGAGACAGGAGCTTCCGGTGTGAAGGAAAGTGAACGAGGAAGTCGGACTACCTGGTAAATTATGGAAATATGTCAGCACAGCATAGCCCTGATCGATCTGAGATCCATTCAGGGAAGCATTTTAAAAGTTGTTTGCTTGTCTAGCTGAAAGACCTGATGAATATGAATTCAGCTCGCTCAGCTTCAGGTAGAGCTAGAAGCTGCACTCATTCAGACGGGGCTCCAGATGGTGAAATTCCCTGAGCTGGGTGCTGCGCGAGTAACGCGGATAAAAATTATTAATCCCACGTGTGAAATGCAAGTTAAATATATTTTTTGCATTTGGTCTAAAGGCCCCGTAAGGAATTATGGGATACCTACGCTCCAGTTTTTTATTTTATTATCTTTTGCCTCTTACTTGGGCTTTTAATTTTTTAAAATGTTAACATTCTTTTTAATCAATCGGCCCATTAAGGATCTCCCAATTTAATGAAAGTGAAATAGTAAATCACTGGAGTACCGCTTTGATAAAAGCACCAAAACTTCAAGGAAAACTCTATTGTTACTGATATCATGATCAAGTTGGATGGTTTTCCGATACATCATGATTATAAACTGATTGTATGCTCTGTTTATGAATCAAATGATACATAACTACAGTCACTATTATCTCAGATAAATGTGGATGAATAAGAAGTATATTTTACTTTCTATCGGAGTAAAAAAATTGACGAAGACGAAATAATAAAGTGAAAGCACAGTGAGTAAATAAAACAGTGCTCAGTGTTTTGAATCTGTCTGACTTATTGTTTGATTTATTGATCCACCATGTTTGTTTTTTGTTTTTTTTTATAACTTACCAAAACAAAAACCTCCTCATTAAAAAGCCAACAACTCTCAGTAAATCTAAAAAAAGTAAAGCTCCATTTTCACTGGTGTTGAGAGTCGTATTGAACTATTTGAAGTGAGGAACATGACTTCATAGTTGTGCAGCCACCAATTAAACCGTGAGAACTGTGAGGGGAAATAAAACTCACAATTTGTGTAATAAAGCTAGCGAGCTTCAAAAGAACAGATGCCATTGTTCTGACGGTCCAAGGTGGTCACACACACACACACGCACGCACACACACACACACACACACACAGATACACATACACATGCAGAGTCACACACATGCACACACAGGAATAGTGTGCCTGGGACGCTATTGGAGGGGGAGGGTGTTTGGGGACATTGTTCTAGTAGTGATGCCCAGAAGGCAAATTGTAATAAAAAAAAGAAAAATGAAGACAAATTTACAGATGATATTTTTAGCACAAGTCAGAGTTCAAGCTCCCACAGCTACTAACCACAGTCTGCACTGAGCTTCTCCACTCGCTCACTTTTTGAATTAAGCGCACTGCCCAAAGGCATCACTGCTCCTCCTCTGTGACATCCTGTCGTTTGACATGTGACAACTTTCATGTGACTTGAAGGTGCAGCATTGGTGGGTGTCATGCACCTGCTCTGCAGCTTCCCACTGATGAGTGGGTTGTTAGCAGTGATGCATAGAAAAATGCAGTGAAGCAGATTGTCAAAGAGGGGGCGCACATATAGAAATAAATCTTATCAGTTTCCCTCATTTATCAGTTTTCTCCTGTACAGCCAATGTTGCGTGAAGGTGATAAACTGATGGCCCGTCTCTCTCTCGTCTCCCCTTTTCCCCTCAAAAGAAAAAAAAAGAAAGAAAGAAAGAAAAAGAAAGAAAGATTTCCTCATTCAAAATATCTGTGTCAGCAGACCTGAGTGTGCCGGTGGAGGAGCTCAGACAGGTAAGGGGAGCCAGGTTGTGTAGGGCTTTGTAGGTGATAATCAGGAGTTTAAAGTGGATACACTGGGGGATGGGGAGCCAGTGAAGGTTATGAAGAACAGGGGTGATGTGGTCACGGTTGCAGGAGTGTGTTAAAGGATGAGCAGCAGATTTTTGGTGTTCTGGATGATGAACCATGATGAGACTATTGCAGTAGACCAGTCTGGAAGTGGTGAATGCGTTGATGAGGTTCTCAGCTGGAGCAAAAGAGGGATGGATGGAGGCAGGCAATGTTTCTGAGATGGAAAAAAAGGTTGTTTTGGTGATGTTTGGTGTTTGATATGTTGATGGAAGGTGACACCAAGGTTACAGATGTGGAGATAGGGAGCATGGGGAACCATCGATGGAGAGGAAGGAAGTTATGGGTGGATTTGATGAGGGATTTGGGAACAATGATGATGACTTCTGATTTGTCACAGTTAAGTTTGAGGGAGTTGGCTTGAAGCCAGGATTTCAATTAAATGATGCAGTAGGGGAGGATAGAGTGAGCGGTAGAAGTGATGGTTTGGTGACGATGTGGAGCTGAATGTCATCAACAAAGCAGTGAAACTGAAGTCCATGATGGAGGATTACGTGACCAAGGGGAAGCATGTACAGGATGAAGAGGAGAGGGCCAAGAACTGAACATTGGGGAACATCTTGTGAGTGGGGAGCAGAGAACTGTGAGTAGTTGGCAAAAAAGTGTCGATTCAACTTTGTGGCAACCGTTTTTGTCCCTTTCCTGTTTCAAGATGACAATGCTGAAACTGTGCACAAAGCCAGGCCCATTCTTTTCTCACAGCAAATATTAGAAGTCATATCTCTAATCATCAACCCTTAGTGTAATATAAGCGGTATTATTCTTGGCACAGCTATTGCAAAAGACAAGTGGATTGTTTCCGTTTTCCTCAGTCTACTACAGTGGCAGCCGGAGGTGCAAACCAAAATTACAAAATGTGAAACACTGCGTGAGACAAATTTACATTTTGTAAAAAACATTTTAACATATCATAAAACAAAATTACATTACCGAAACAAATTTACATTTCAGAAAACAAATTTACATTTCAGAAAAAAAATTAACATGATACAAAACACTTTTACAAACACCGAGACAAATTTACAAGTGGTGAAACACTTTTACAAGTCCCAAAACAAATTTACAAATAACATCAACCGAGTTGTTGTTGTTGTTGATGGAGTTTAAGAGTTTTTAAGGGGCATGGACCAGATCGACGGACCAGATATGCTGCAGCAGTGCATAAAATATTTTAATGAGGGACACTCGTACGCTGTAATCGTGGACATGATGTCATGTTTACCCCCATGATGGTGTGGTCAATAATATTACCCCCATGTGAATGTATGCTTTCAAAACACACCTAATTAACCAATCAGCTTTCAAACCACACCTGTACAGTCAACTGGCTTCCTAACAACACCTGAGCAGTCAATCATCATACAAGAACTCCAAGGAACAGGGCACTTGAACACATTATTGAGAGGGACTACTCTTACTCACCATGCCAAAGTCAAAGGAAATCAGTCTTGAGCTCAGAAAGAGGATAGTAGAGGCTCATGATAAGGGGGAAGGCTATATTGCCATTTCCAAGTGTTTCACAATGTCTAGAACCACTGTACTTTGCACCAAGTACAAGGAGACAAATTCTGTAAGAAACAAACCTGGGTGTGGTCATTAGCGCACGATTTCAAGAAATCTGGAGAGGAAAATAGTCAGCGATGTCAGCAAGAAGCCCCGAAGAATCATCTGCCAAGATGATTGTTGCTGATCTGGAGTTGATGTTTCAAGGAACACAGTTGTGAGGGCTCTTCATCGTGGTGGCCTTCAAGGCCATCGTCCCAGAAGATCCCTTTTACTCAAAGAGCAGCACATCATAGCCAGACTGAGGTTTGCCCATGAACATTCGAAAGGTAAAGATGAGTTTTGGAAGTCTGTGCTTTGGTCTTATGAGACTAAACTGGAACTATTTGGGCACATGGATGTTGCTTATGATTGGCGAAGAAAGGGAGAGGCCTTCAACCCTAAAAACACAGTTCCACAGTTAAACATGGTGGTGGTAGCATCATGCTATGGGGCTGTTTTGCAGCCTCAGGCACAGGGAGCCTTGCTCAGATGCATGGCATCATGAAAAGAGAAAATTATGTTGAAATTTTGAGGGATAATAAGCAAAAATCTGCTCGTAGTCTAGCCTTAGGTCGTCACTGGGTCTTCCAACAAGACAATGACCCAAAGCATACATCGAAATCTGTCCAAGTGTACCTGAAGGATACCAAAACCAAGGTCCTGGAGTGGCCCGCACAGAGCCCAGACCTCAATCCTATTGAGAATCTGTGGCGGATGCTCAAAGTAAATGTCCATGCTCGGAAACCACGCGATTTGGACCAGCTGGAACAATTTTCAATGGAAAAATGGGCCTAAATCCCTCAGGAGACCTGTGCCAACCTAGTAAAGAACTACTACTAATGTTGTTGTCAGTTGTTGCTCAGAAACGGTACACTATTGACTATTAATGGCCAGGGGGCTAATCATTTTGGACATCTCATTTCTGCCCTTTCTTGTTTCAACTCAGTGTATCAATAAAATATCCTAATCAAACTTAGTGGACATTTTGTCTTTGTTGTTTTGGAAACAAATATACTATAAACACTTGTCGTTAATGGTCATTTCCATGGAGAAATCAAGAGTTTTGTCTAATTTCATAAGGGGGCTTATAATTTTGGTCTCAACTGTAGGTTATATAGAGACATGGGTTTTAAATTAAGACTATTTCATTTAACCAGTTAAATGGTACTGGTAGTATGGTAGGTACATGTGAACTTCCAGGTAATCCAACCAGTGACCTTCCAGTTACTGGACGACCTGCTCTACCGAAAGAGCTACAGCTGTCCTGTGTGTGTGTGTTTGTGTGTGTGTGACTGGAATAGCAGGTGACTTGTTTTGGTGCTGAGCCCCATATGTGCTACGTAGAAGGGAATTCATGTGTGTTGGTGTGTGTGTGTTTGTCTAGCTAATCATGTGTGGCTGAGTGCACTCAACAACAACAACACCCCATCATCAGACAGGCAGGCTGGCCGGCAGGGCCCCTGTCCACCATCTGTGTGTGTGTGTGTGTGTGTGTGTGTGTGTGTGTGTGTGTGCAAATGACACAGACGAGCACACACACAAACGCACACAGACTGGTGGTAGTGATGGTCTGTTCTCCACCTGTCCCCCCTTTCATTACCCAGGAGGTGATGGAGGGGAACAGAGAGAGAGAGAGAGACGAGGGAGGAGGAAGAGGAGGGGGGAAAGGAAAAGGGGGAGAAAACTGGGGAGGTGAATAAAAAAAGAGAAAAGAGACAGAAAGAGCAGAGACCCCAGTGTGACATAGTCGCAGGTGAGGGAGCCAGACAGAGACATTGAGAGACTGCAGAGAAGACCAGATGTGACAGAGACAGACAGACGGGGTGAGAGTGGACTTACTAAGATGTGGACGGTGAAAGGAAGGACACATCAGAGAGGAATGATGAGGGAAGGTGAAAGTAGAGATGAGGAAAGGAAGGTGAGCAGTTCTAAAATAGATGAAGAGGAGGGAAAAATAATATCTGGAGGAAAAGAACAAGTTCATTCAGAAATGTCACAAAAGTTAGGCTGAAATTAAAAATAATACAAATGTGACCCAGTGTTTTATAGCAAGCCTACATTCAACTTTCACATGTGCAAAAGAAAATGTAAAAATAAACCTTAAATGGTACATTTTTAAGGATTAGGACTAAGAACTAAGTAGACAAATGTTTAGAAACAGTTGATATTCGTAAAATATCTGAAATAACTTTATTTAAGTACCCTTATGCCCATCTAGATTCCATGTTATACTGTGTTATGATATGGTTCTTTATACAACTAATCCACCAGTCAATAAATAATTTGAGCACTATATTGAGCATATAAATAGATAGATACAGGTGACAATCTCAGAAAACAGCAGAAATACCAGCAATTGGACACTGGGAGATAAAAAGTAAAAACAACAAAATCGATAGTTAAATGCTGTTAAAATAAAAATGCTATCTGAGAAATTAGGCTGTGATATGTTGTAGCACTGCAAGTATTATGTATGCGTTGCATAAATGGAGTCTTATTTTTCACCTCTTACCTGGGGAGTTCCTCAAAGCTCCAGTCTCGGACCTGTTTGATTTCCCCTGTTCGTGCTCCCTTTTGGTCACATTATCTGTTGGTGTGGCTATGTCTCTTGTGACCGCTATGCTTGTGATATTACTCTGCACATTTGTGACACCCGATGAGCTCCCAAATCTTTTTATCTCATGAAATGACATGTGAAACAAATTAAATCACTACAAATCTGAAGTACTTGTACTTTCCCCCATTGGATCACTTTAAGCCCTGAAAACCTTTGTCATCATAGAAATACATGCTTTCTGTGACAGATTCTTAATACTTATTTCTCATACACACCTTTTCATCTTTCCAACAACCAGAGGAAATTGTGCTATTTCTGGTATCAACCAGACAATGGTCATGAGTTGCAAGTTTTATTTCAAGAATCTGTAAGACAGATACAATTAGTAAGTAATTCTGCTGCACATTAACAAGCTCATACTCCGTGGCTTTCTATATATCATTGACTTATTATTTCCTTAGAACTTTTTAGCCCCTTTGCCCAACGGGTCATTATTCTAGGAAGGAAAGAACCAGACAGCACAATAAAAGCTAACAATGTCTTGTTTTACAGTATCCCATCATCTTTTCATTTAACTGAGTGGTTTTGCAGATTCTGCCATTTTCAGCATCTCAGTTACAGACTGATGCTGCCATTTTCTCTCTGACATAAACAGCATATCAGTTTCCCTTAATGCCTGCTTGACTGACAATGATAGGATTATTAAATACACTATCTCTAATGGAAATGTGATGAGAATGCTCTATCTGGATGATACTGCTGTTGGGGTCTGTAATCTTTGGTGGAAGAAACACACATCTGATATGAATATGGTTCTTACATGTTGGTGTGATGAAGCAGTTCATTGCCCATATGTTTGGTGTTCAAACGTGACATTTTGAGTCAAGCAAACCTTTGCGTGAGTTCAAAATATTGAACACGAGCGTAATTTTCACGTGCTATGTCTATGTCACTATGTCGTGAAAGCCTATCGACATTGACATTCACACTGACATCATGATGTTATCGACGCTGATGTCCGGACATTGAACATGAAAAACAATCACCTGTGTGCTGTTCGTTCACAGTGATTTTCTTCGCATTATTCAAGTGAGTATACTTGGTTAAAAATGAAGAACTCTGCAATCGTTACGCAATTATTTTCTTCACGTTTGGTCTGAACACAGCATTACAGAACAGCGAGCCTAATTAGCTTCACTCTTAGATCTCCTCAAACCATGTTAATGAGCCATTTATATGATGCAACACCTAAAACCTATATTAATTTTGACTGTGACTATGACCATAGTAGTGGTTTGGCTGTGGCAACTAATAGGATTTTGATAATTTTAGCAGAACATGGCAGGTGAGGAAAGATTAATGGTTGCAATGGCCAGGGTCATGCAATAACTAGACTCAAAGATAAAGGCAAAAAGCAAATAGCCCACCTTTGTTGCAGTTGTTTCCTGTGTCTGGCAGCTTGAGGGTTAACACAGTGTTAAGTAACTTCTCCGAGCTGCTGCAAGCTTTGGAACACACACACACACACTTTAACATATTTCCAGAAACCCTCCCTTTCCTCCGACTTACCCCAATTCAGATGTCATATTTGTATTCTCCCCGGATCAAAGGGAGGTCACGTTAATTAGCTAATTTCACACTCCTCTGCCAGCATACACACACATGCACACACATACACATACACATACAGGCTCCACTGTCACACAGATATGTTAATTGAAGACTTGAGACCACCGCAGTGGGGACCAATCAGCGCTCATTGTCTGTCTATGACAAACTGTTGATTTGAATTGAAGTCAAGTCTAGGGACTGTTTGATGTTCACAGAAAACTCTCCATCACAAGAGCCCCATGTCATGTTAGATGTGCAGTATTCGTAATTACACATATGTAAGCCATAATGTAGGACAGTGTGTTCAAACACTGACAACAACAGAGGTGTCAGTGAAGAATTTCACAATGAGAAGCTTGGTAGTGTTTCCTCTATGCTGTGTACATTTTAATTATGTACAGAATACATTATCCTAAAACTATACAATACAAACATATTACATTTTTTCTGAGTCATGTCCTGACAATGTTGTTGAGCCACATATTTATTTTTTGACAAATAACTTTATTTTACGCTCAAACTTCAAATTGAACTGTTACCTGTATGGAACATTGATGCATGACTGTTGCCCTTATTTCTATTCCCCAATGATACCATGCGTGACTCAGGGGCCTAACTTCTGTTGTGTCTGTTTAACTGCAACTGGTGTTTTCCATGGTAACAGGATGCTAATCCACATGTAAAGAGTGATGGGTACAGTGAATCATTCATTCATAAGGATCTATGTATGCGAGTGAAAACCTTCAATCGCTGTTATTATGGTTTAGACCACTACGCTAACACTTAGAAAGTCTTAAAAGTACTACTGTTGCATCAGTTATTATGACCATTTTATATTAATGCTAGTCAATATCACCCATAATCGTTGCACCTGTTTGCGATGGTAAAAGAGTAGGTCTGACTATTCACCACAACACCATTCTCTGTTTGAGAAACAATGATGACGGTTAACAGGAAGAAAAACTGACTGGAATAGAGTTTTAAAGTGTCTCCTTTGACTGTCACGTCCTCATTCAATTGTAGCAAGAACCTGATTCAGATTCAGAAATGAATAATTTCAGTGGCATACAGACAGGTCACTGGTTTCTGCTGTAGCTTCTGTATCATTGCTCTAAATTCATTCTCATAGCTGGAAAGGAGTTCTTGGCTGTTACTAGGCAATAGCTTCCACTTGTTTGAGCAGTAATAATAATTCCAAGGCTGACCATGCTAATACATCAATCCATGCATACTGTAAATATTGGACACTCTCTCGATTAAGACAGAACTGATCATAAAGATCCTCCCAAATATAAAGCTTCTCAGTTTATGACAAAGTATTCTATATTTTCCCAGTGTTTTTCAGATAGTACAAGTCCTGCTGTAGGTTGTTGGCTGTTTACACATGTGCATATGAAAGACTCAGGAGACTTTGGCCATCTGTGCTTGTTTCTTGTGTCACTGCATGATCCACACCTGGTAATAACCCACCCACCCACACAGTCACAGTGTGTGTGAGTAAATGCACTTCCATGGACACATATATAGAAAAGACAAAAAACACCTGGGATTTTGGCTTATCTATTCTTTTATAAATTACAAATTGTTACTAATAGCACTAATGTCTCATTCCAATATATCAAGATTTATGCTGATATTTGCTGCCTGTGCTCGAAATATTTTTTTATGGCCCTTAATGAACAGACGGACTAATAATCATGTGGTGTGAGTGCTACTGAGTCAACATCAGACAGGTCCAAATGCTGTCAGACTCCATCAATAAATGAAACACGTCCAGTTGCCTACGATATAGCACTTAGAATTACCATGACCTGGATGACTGTGAACCTTCATCAACTTCTGAAATTGATATTTTTAGACCGACTCTCTGGAGAGCTGCTTCACTATTCTATGTATAAATCTGCACTGTGTGAGACCTTTCCATGTGAAGAAGAACACAGAATATTAATTAACAGGAAATACTAACTGATCCTGTCTTAGTTTTTAACAGACAATAGCGTTTAACAGCCGGTTGTTGTACGCAAATGCACGTGTAAATGTAGAGATACATGTATTGCTTCTGCTGCAAGAGGATCGCTGAGGTAATGACATTAATATTTGTTAAAGATATATTTTACCCACCTGCATCGCACCCGTATTGGTCAGAACGACCATTATATGACCTATTCAACCTGATTCACAGACCGGCGTATATACAGAGGGACACACAGCAGCACATTTCTCTTGATGATTGAGGCAGCGGAGGCAGAGGGTCCAGAAGTGGAAGACCATATACCTGTCCTTCAGGGAAGGGAGTACCATTGTTTAAGTGCTCCAAGTCCCGGCGTACATGGCTTTCAAAGGGAATGGGAGATGGCACCCAGATTGGTTTAATTTATGTTACACCCAAAATAACCCCTGACTAATGAAGAGCCTTAATACAACTTTTTTGTGCCGTGCACCTCACTTTGCAGCCAGATGATCTGCTGTATAATTAGCAAAATTGACCTGGAGACGTCCGAGAAGCATTTGCGCCATGTGATTTAGACCATGTGCAATAGATCATTTAAATAGGGCCCTCCTTTCAGCTATAGCAACTTGTCAGGGAATACCCCCAAAACTGAAAACCTATGTGGATTTGAAAAAAAATAAAATACCACTTAAACCTTTCAATATCGTATATATGTTGCATTTATATATTAAGTCCAGCACAAATGATTTTTATCCATCCATGTCTATTGAAACTCTCAAAGAGGGCCATGATTCTCCTTTGACTACATTTCTCAAGTAGCTGCCTTGGTATTGACATGTTCAGGCAATGCTGAAAGATTTACTTTGAATTAAAAGAATATATGATGGAAGTCTGGCCCAGATAAAGTGTGTAATATCACTAAAATAAGGCCTGAGGCATATATATCTAAAGCAGTGGTTAAGATTATGATTGAATTAATATGTAGATCTGATATCAGACATGATATTTGGGAGGGAATTGGGACCATGTCATCAAGTTTCATATGTCTGAGTGATAAACAGAGAACATTTTTGCTTAAAAGAGAATATATTGACATTACTAGGGCTGCATATTAGCCACAATGGGAATTTGGCTTTATGAAATTAGATCTAATTAATTGCCTATCAGACAAAATTTTGTTGTTCAACATTTTTGCTTAATAAATGACAAATTATGAATCAGTCATTACAGTTTTTTTAAGAATGTATTTTCTATCCATCACATAATCAATTTGGAAATAGTTCCACACTGCTCATGACAATTATTCCTTCATTGTTAACGCCTTGTGGTTTGAGCTCCCTGTGAGACACATGACTGTAAAAAAACACTGAATAAAACATTAAATAACATCTATTGATGTTGAGCGCTCCATCCCCAAACATGAAATTGTTATGGGACTATAAAAGCTCTGACCAGCCTAACCCCTCCCCCCGATTCAAAGATGAAGCCAGGCATGCTCCCTCATTGATCCTGCACGCTCCGTTGTGTGCTCGCTCATATTGCTGTGTTAAATTGAGTATGAATTAATGGCATGGTGCTGTAACATTAAGGTCAGAGGTCAAACCTTCAGGATCCCAAACAGCCTCGGGCAGCTGCTGCTCTCTGCGACCTGAGGACCTTGATGAAAGAGGCTCTGAGGATGGAGAGAAAAGAAGGAGGACAAAAGCAGGACAGACAGGAGGGACTGTTGGACAAAAGATCCTCGGTGGACCTTCAGACACACAAAAAATACACCACACCTGTCTCTCCCCGTTCACACATCGTGAGCATGTACGTGATAATGCAGATACATTTTTTAAAAGAGTCTTTTTTACTTTGATTCGGCCTTCAGTCGACACTCAGCCAGCACATTCCACCCCCAAGCCTTCTGCTTTTCTTCACAGTGAATACATTGAAAACGCTGGCCTTGCTTTTGCAGTGTGGGCAGGAGAACGGAGCTTTTCAGAAGTCCGTAAACCTGCGGATCAATGCACTCACGGTTTAATCATACAGCAAATATAAATAACAAATAGAAAACATTGACTGATTTAGCAGTTCCATCATGAAGAGAACAATTTGTTTTTCAAACTTTTGCTCCAGGACCGTCACAGCAACCGACCAGTCACTCTGGACTGCAAAAATACACAAAACGGGAGAAGTTATTCCTTCAAACACATGTTTCATGTTGTGAAAGGGTGCATCCGACCTGGCACCTCGTTGTACCTCACACAGCCCAACATTAAAAACAAGCCCATCTCAAAATACTACCATGCTCTCATGTGTGAGCAAATTAGCTCTGACACGGTATTTCACTGTGACTTCATTGTGGCAGTTCCTCTCCGGACCAAAGCGCGAGCACACCCTTGACTCCCACGGCAGTCAAGCTGATTAAAGATAGAACTTGTTCACAGCCCTGCGTACCCTTTAAACAGCGGCGCACAGCAGCAGTGTGAGGCATGGAGTCAGAGCTCAGAACAAGGTTACTGAGCTGCAGGAGTATCAGACTAGTCATTACTGTGGTATTTACACAAACACGCACGCACGCACGCACGCACGCACGCACACACGCACACACACACACACACAGGCATCTGTCATCTGCAGGCAACTGGTGCCACGGCAGCTAGCAGCTAATTGGATCATTGTCTGGAAATGAGAGAGGAGGAGCAAGGGACGAGGATGAATAAAAGTGGAAAGCAGGCGAGGGAAGGAAAACAAGAGATTAATGAGACCAACAGCTCTCAGAAGACTGCTCGGAAAGGTGAAACTCGCCAGGGATCAGTGCTACAGATTCATGTCTTCTACTGGTTATGTAAAAACAATTCATATATCGTTTTAAAGACTGAGTTGATACTCAGGCAAATTAGTGCACATGCAGCAGCAAAAAAATAGGTGATTGACTCCATACCCATTGCCAGTAGGCAAATTTACCTTTCTACTTTTTTTCTGGGCTACTAGGACAACAAAACAATGCAGATGGAATCATAATCCCATCGTGTTGTGGAAGAATAAAAGAGGTTTAATTAGGATCTACATTAAATTGTACTCACTCGTAGATACCAGCCAACTAATACTCTAAATTATACTCAAAATAATTCCCCAAGAAATTTAAGAAATTTTTAAAACAGCGTGTAGAGAAGAAAGAGGAAGAAAGAGGAAGATAAGAAAAACATTTTTTTTTTTTGGAGATGCATCCTCCAAGTTTTGTGGAAATCTGCTTGGTACTTTCTGTGTAATCCTGCTGTCGAATCAACCAACAAATGGACACGAGCGACAAAAATAACCTTCTTGCCAGAGATAATAAAGTTATCGTTATATGGCACCTTTTCAAAACAAAGTTGCAAAGAGCTCTACAATAAAAACACATAGTAACAGCAAATAAGAGATAGTATTCATCGATCAACAAGATAACAAAATAAATTCCAGTCAGTTAAGATCTTTTTTTAATAAGACATTTAAGGAAGACACCGGCAGGGGGGCCCAGATAGCAGAAGCCCGGTCACTTCTCAATTTTGGAACCAATAGTCGGCCCTGCCAGAGGGTCTCATGCAGCAGTTTGGATGACAGTAAATCACAGGTATATACAGGAGCCAGACCATTTAAGGCTGAAAAAACGTACAGGTAAATGGTGCAGGGGCAGCAGGGACTGATGTCATGTGTCCTCTTTACTGTACGCTTTAAAATCCTGGCAGCAGCATTTTGTATCAACTGCAATCTATGAACATTAAGCCTGCTAGGAAGGTAGTTTAGAAGCCAGTGACTTTTAAAGCCACATTATGTAACTTCTTTACCTTAAAATAACAGCTTCAAAATCATTTTGGTGGTACAGTGTGTACATGTTGTGTTTACTTGCACGTTTTCAAGAGATAACCCTCTTATCTCTTGAAAACTAACAAATCGGAACAAAATGACAATTTCTACGTAATGTTGCCTTAGGTTCATCTTTCAAATTCAACGCTTGCCTAGCTATGATTGAGCGCTGCTTGAAAGAGAATAGATGGAGGTGTAAATGAGGCGAAAAGGGGGTGACAGTGAGTGTGTCACCCATGCAGGTGTCATGTCCCCATTGCTGCTGATCAGAGCTGGAGCAGATAAATACCTGTGTCTACTGCAGTCACCTGATACAGGAATTAATACAGACAAAATTCTGACATTAGCAGGTGTTAGTGGCTTTTTTGTTCAGTATGAAAGGAGTAAACGATCTTCATCAATCAGCCTGGTTTGGTCTCAGGGTAGCTAAGATCCACTTAAATTTATATATCGGCAACTGAATATTTAAATTTCATAAGAAAATATGCAAATACACTCTTACTTAAAAGCTCCACTCATCTTTCAGTGATTAAAATGAGAGTGGCTGCTCCCGATGATGATCCACAGCAAGTGATCAGATAATCCTGCAGTTCTTGGCGGTTTCCAGCCTCTCTTAGCCCACATGTCTTTTTGTTTCACAACACATTTACTGCACAGTTCAGTCCTACTGATGAGAACACAACCTCGTTGTTCAGCAGCAGGCAGCTATTTTTCAGCAAACTAGCTCTGATAAACCCAGTGTACACTACCTGCCCGGCACCAAACAGCAGACACACACAGTTGGAGACTAGCTGGAGGGGTAGACATGGCATATTTTCTCAGGAGACTAAAACAGAAATGCAAAAGCCTCAAACGGGGAGTCATTTATAGCATAGGGCGATTCATCTAAAAAAA
>CAEMYA010000012.1:4921764-4978696 GCA_903131615.1 Diplodus sargus
ATATTATCATATATATATAGTAAAATAACATTATTAATACTATTATTAATAATTATTATACTGACCATACTAATACAAAAAGTAGGTTGAGAGACTTTATAAACAAAAATTAAAAACAGGCAAATGTATACACATCATAATCATATATATATACATACACGTATGCATACATATATATGTGTATGTATGTATGTATGTATGTATGTATGTATGTATATAAATTGGGGTAGTCTTTCGGGGGAATCTTCACCTTTTCTGTGTTATCATGTTTGGTTCAGGAGCAATGATGCATGATCGGTTTTCTTTTTGTGTATCTGTACATGCAAAGAGTGTGACAATATATGCAGCATAATATTAGATGACATGGAATATGCAACAAAGTGCAACATTAGTCACTAAGCTGAAAAAAACTTCACGATTAACTTAATCTTATAAATGATGTCCTTTGAAGGATACTTCTTCGTACTGTATAACAAATTGAAATACACATAGCCATGGTGCCTGGTGCCAGTTGGGCTTTTTGTTGTCTGTTTCCTCTCTTTTCTCCATCACCTGTTTTTTCCCTGTGAGTGTGTGTGAGTGTGTGTCCGTGGGCGTGGCTCCTGGTTCCCGCTGCAGCAGAGAGACGCACCTGTTTCCCATCAGCTCATCATCCTCTGACTGTATTGCCCTGGTCTCTCCACCATTCCGGTGCCAGATTGTTCTGTCACGT
The DNA here is from genome assembly GCA_903131615.1 of Diplodus sargus. Classification (NCBI taxonomy): domain Eukaryota; kingdom Metazoa; phylum Chordata; class Actinopteri; order Spariformes; family Sparidae; genus Diplodus; species Diplodus sargus. Next base: position 4,922,477 of record CAEMYA010000012.1, read on the forward strand.
ATGGTGAATATAATCTCAAGTTACTTCCTGGATGAATTCCGTCGCTACTTGCTTCCAGTGTTTTTTTGCCACTGTGCCTTCTTGTCTGAGATTGGATCTCAACTCATGCTTGTGCTTTTTTTTTATCCCCTCTTCAGATCAGATTCTCCAGTGTTTCTGTCCCGCCTGAAAACCCTCACTGTCATCTCCAGAGCATGCTACCCAACCTGCCTGCCCTCACGCCTCATTGTTTAACATTGTTTGTTAAACAAACACCCTTCGGCTGTTTCTCCGCCTCCAGTCTCTGCATTTTGGGTACACACAAAAATCTATATCTAATCTATAATGCTATAAACATATCACACGGTTGTTAGGTCTGTTAGATTTTCTCAATAATTTGGATGTTCTATTCATTTAATGGAAGAAGAACTGAAGAATAAGTCATTCAGATTTTCCGGCAGTAAGCAAAAGAGACAGGCGATAGTGATTACTCCCTACCTTTGAGCTGGTCATACAGCCCTAATTTGTGTCCGTTCCTTGATAATTCATAGAATTCAAAGTGAATTTGTGAATATTGTCCTGTGAAGACCATAAAAAATATATGCAAGCTTTGTTCATCAATCGTAGACATGGCTTCTTTCAACAGGAAACATATTTTCTATTCGTCTTTCCCAGTGTTGTTGGCTATATTTCTTGTTGTTATGTTGCTCCCTGCATCATGAAAATGCCTGTTCAGTTCTCACCTCTGGACAGTCAGTGTAGTATAGCAAGAGCTCCCGCTTTGGAAGGCCAATCAGCTCTTTCATGTGTCTTTACTGCCTCTCCAACAGTGTATAGGTGGGTAGTTGAGTTGCGTGTGAACCAAGCAATTTCAGCACTCGTCTCCCGGTGCCTACTGACAATTATGGTGCAAAGTCTCGCCTCACAGACTGCTTTAGTGCCCTGTCAGACAGAGCGCAGTTTTTCCAGTGAGAGGCATCTTTTTCTAGTTTTCTAAATGCAGTTGTACTTCTGTGGTTATTTTGATAAAAGCAATGCAACAGCACGTCATCAACATTTCTCTACACAGACATTGATATAGTAACATTGATTTTACTTTCAAATAAGAATGATTAGCAATGTGTGATACATTACATTACACCAACAGTGGCCCAAACTGTAAAATGTGTCACCTGTGGTGGGAAAATGTTGAGATGTTGATTTCTTAAAAAGTTTCTTTGTCCTCAGAAAATTAAAATCAGTTCAGCTGACTGTGTACTGTGGAGCTCTATGGATCAAGATGGGGACAGAGATTCATTGTTCTCCAACTAAACACTCGCTCATTGCTTCTGTTCAATCATCTTCCTGCAGGAGAAACAGGCCCTTCAGCAGCTCTTTCATTCACTCTTTTTCTACTGTTTCATGTTTGATGATTACAGACTGACAGCAGAGACACAAAGAGCTTGAGGCTTTTAGCTGCATGGACAGGAGGGATCTATGATGCTCTTTTAGGTCCCTTATCAAAGGCAGAAGTACCAGTGCAAACCTTTATCTAAGGAGAGTCGATAGCTTCTTGATTAAAGGAAAATTGATGGTTGTTTTTACAACCTGGGTCTGATTTTGTTGGGTCCACCATTATTCCACTAGGTTGTGATAACATTCTGCTCACTAACTTCTGTGGATCTAACGACAATGCTAGAGCCCATCAAGATAAGAAACACAATCCGTGAGTCCGACATGTCTTGAAGAAGCCCTGGCCTCAGGCCTCTTTATGATGTCATCAAACTAGATGGTTGCATAATTATGTCAAAATTTAAATGGTAAAAAAAAAAAATGTTGTTGTTGTTGTGTACTTTTTTCAATGATTTCAAAGGTACCCAACAATATAGATGATAGATAGATGGATAGATGGATAGATAGATAACTTTATTAATCCCTGAGGAGAAATTAGGTGATCAATCAAAATATAAGAGCAAATATAGAAAAAATAAAGTACTATATACAATAAAATGCTTAAGCAGTTACAAAAATAAGATGCTCTGATTTAGCTTCCTGGTGATATTAGCTGTGTAATACCTTTTATATATATGATATATAATATCTCTATGTAGGGAAGATTTGTTGAGTGTTTCTTCTTTTTATTTCATTTTATTGTCCACTGTGTAACTTTCACAAGCTGTCTCTTCTGTAGTCAAGTTAATAAATAACAAACATGCTATGTCCAATAACATTTAGCACACAACTGTGAGCTAAAAACGATCAGACACTGAAAAAGATAATCAGTAGCCTAAAGCAGGATCCCATAATTTTGGTGAGTAAGGCCAGATTCTTTGTTTTTTTTTGGTCCTGTGCTGCAACATCATGAGTATCAATGTTTCTTTATACTATGTGGATCAGGAACAGCTAGTCTGCAGCTGTGGAGTAAACTTAACACTCCTGTCCTGTAATGTCACTCCAGAGCAAACAAGGGAAAGAGAGCAAGGAAAGCAAAGAGGAAGAGGAAGGAGGACGGGGTTTATTCTGGTAAACACTGTCTGAACTGATGTTCAGTGAGATGGAAGAGGAGAGAAATAGAGGCCGCTACCAAAGATAATGTCTCTCCCCCTTACCCTCTCCCTTTCTCTTGATCTGTGCATGCACTGAATAATTTAAAGCTTTACAGTACAGCCGGTGATAAAGTCAACCGAACGGCAGAAGCTCTGGCTGAGACAGAGGGAGACGGAGGTAGAAACATCACTGCTCGATATTTGACTCGATGTGATAAGCGGAACAGTCAGTGCTCTGCGTCTACACAAAGAGGACAATTTCCTAGATTACTGTTCCAGATTAAACTGTAATGTTACCTGATTACATCTCGGTTCTACATTGTCATTCGGGAAGACTGACAGTTCAGCTTGTTTAAGCTCTGCAATTTACCACTGCAAGAAAATAATCCCTTTTTTATTTTAGCGTATATGATGTTGATAAGGCGTGTCACCTGTGATACGATGCAGGGAGGGCCTGGTCAAAAAAAGACTGTGTAGTATGTGGCTGTATGTTGACATTACAGGAGCATGCCTCTACAATGGAGGGACTTTCAGGAATAGGGGAAGAAGAATGCTTCACGTTAGATTAAAGCAGCAAACCTGCGTTTGTATGCAGTAATCAGATTTCTCCTCACACTACACTACAATTTATGATATGTATGAGGATTCTCAGGAGGATTTTATGCTGCAACATTTTAATGAAACAGCAACCATTGTTCGAGTCCTAAAAAATCTGCTGTGTCTAGCCTTAATGATGACCACCCTGTGGCTATCACCCCCTCCTGATGATGCTTAGATAAACTAGATCTCCACCACTATGCTTTCAGAACCAACCGATCCCCACAGCATGCCCTATCCACTGCCCTTCACTCAATATTCGCACACCTGGAGAATAGGAACAGCTACATCAGAATGCTGTTGGTTGATTTCACACAGCATTCAACACAATCTCACCCATGAGGCTGATTGGAAAACTTAACACTCAAGGCTTGAATAAAACTCTCTGCAACTGGATATCAGACGTCCTCACAAGCAGAGCCCCAGAGAAAACAGATCGGTAGTCGCACCTCCTCTGTGTTAGCGTTCAACACTGGTGCCCCCCAGGGCTGTGTGCTCAGCCCCCTCCTGTTAGAAACAATTCTGAAAGTTCATATTGGGAGGGAATGATCAACTTTGCAGAATGTTGCACAGGGAAAAATCTACAGCTCAACGTCAGCAAAACCAAGGAGGTGATTGTTGATTTGAGAAAAAAGGGCACAAAAGACACTCCACTCCATCTACATCAGTGGAGCTGATATGGAGCAGGTGAACAGTTTTAGGTTCCTGCAAATTACCATCACTGAGAACCTCCAGTATCTTGGTCATCACACATAATAACCTCGGTTAAAAAAAGCACAGAAAAACCTCTACTTTCTATGGAAACTTGGGAAGGCTAAATTCCAGAGCCAGATTCTGGTCAAGCTATACAGAGTAGTCATAGAAAGCATCGTGACTGGAAACATCACAAACTGGTATGGTTTGTGCACGGCCAGGATAGGAAGGCTCTACAGTGGGTGATTAAAACTGCACAGAACATCACTTGTACCTATCTACAGATATTCATTTATTTAGTTGGTCTAATCATTTACTTAACGCTAGCAATGTCACTTCATTCTGTATGTAGGTATGTCTTTTGAAAAAGAAGGCCATGTACTTTAACTGTATTTGAGCTTAAAATATTTCTATGTAAGCACCCAGTTCACTGAATCATTAGTTGCATTTTAAACATTATATACTATGCTATAAGAGCCTGTGTTGTATTGTTTTCATTAAAAAAGCTGTGCCTAATACTGTATGCCTCTGCCCAGTTCGCTGACAGATTGTCGGCAAAATAAAGAGCTGTAAATGTGATATTGCATCTGTCATTCCTATTATTAGGCTGCAGAGTTTCTGATTGTTAGCCGTAAAGAAGGCTACAGAGTGACAATAGAGTCAATACATTTAAAGGTTCATGTACAGTATGCTACATGCTGTCTGGACAACCAAACCGCACAACAAGTCATGAAGTGTTTTTTTCATAATTTTTGGTAACTCAATATGGTATTTAAACTTGTTTTTTCTCAGTAGATACATAATGAAGTAACAAAACCATTTAGTTTGTAATGGAAGTAATCTTGTAACGGGTTAATTTATAACTTTTGAAAATAGTGTTACCCAACACTGGTGATGGGGTAACACAAACTGTTGAGGTCAGGTCGAGCTCTGTCACTAGTCGGACCATTGGGTTCAGACAGAGGAATATGGCCCTTGCTGTCCTTCTTTTGCTTATTGAGGTATTGGTCTTACATGTGGGCACATTAATTAATCCTGCAGAAAACCTGGTTATGGCCAAGAAAACAAGAGAAGAAATACCCGTGTTAAAGCGTTTTCTCAACCTCTGAACAAGAACGGGGGACACTAGTTCTGTTTAGAAATCAGTGTATTGCATAAAACCAGCCATAACCCTGCTTACCTACGTACGCATGTGTGCGGTGTGCATGTGTGTGAGAGAGAGAGCAAGTGGAAGTGGAGTGAGGAGAAAGCAGAGACTGACGGGGAGACAGAGATTAGCCGTGATAGCAGGCTAATGTGTGTTTGACCTCCTGAGTGGCTGTGAGCGGCAGATAAGCTAAAGACTTGATTGTCTGTGGACCTCGGCAGGCACTCACTGTAATTAGTTCATCTATCTGAACATGTAAAGACAGAATTTACACAGACCAATTCTCTCTGCTGCAGTGACCCCTGAGAGTCCAGACTCTTGACCTTTGAACTCCGCAAACTAAGCTGCTGAAATCTCAGAGAAGTTCTTGTGCCCCCCCCCAGTTAATCACTATATATGCAAGCTGCCATACATAAACAAATTTTGATAGAAACAGAACTGTTTTAGGAGACTGCAATAAAAGTTGGCTCAGGAGGCAAGCAGGCAACCGCTATCAACACTGACTCCATCATGAGGCTGGTATTTGAAACTTAGGAAGACGGAGTCACAACTAATCAGGGTTCTTACTTCTAGGAGCTGGCAGGAGCTGTATTGAGCTTGGCAGCCTGAAATGACCCAGAACACCAGGAAACTAATGGTAGAGAAACACACCTGTCCAAGAGCAACAGAGTGGGAGCTCTGGGTTCATTTATTCACAACATCAAGTGCACCACAACAAACAGGAAAGAGTGTCTATAAATGAATATTAAGCTTCTGGCTGCAGACCATGTGGTCAAAGATATTTAATAATATTTGCATTAGGATGTTGTTATGGAAGGATAATGGAATAATGGAATAATCTCTCACTGTAAAATAACTATAGCAGTCCACAAATGTTTCCCATCTATGTGATCTGACATTTAAGCAACAGAAATTTGCTTTTCATTAGTCCTATCTTTTAGCATTGTAAAAAATGTTACCAAAGTTCAATGTATTTTCTGGTCCAGGTGGTCTAATTTTGCTCAATACTGCACTGCTGAGGGATCAATATTCAGTTCCAAATTCATGAGGTATGTGTGTGTGTGTGTGTGTGTGTGTGTGTGTCTGAGCGAGTGCGTGTGCGTGGGCGTATGTGCTTCCTCCATTTGGTTTAAAATCTCCAGAAGCAGATAAGATGATGGATATCAGTTTCGCCTCCATGAGTTCAGGAAGGTCCAGGAAGTGTTTAGTCTAGCTCAAGAGTGAGCAGAGAGATATCGCACAAGCTTGGCACAGCCAAAAGTGAAAAAACAAAAAGAAACATGTCTAATTAAGGATGTTATTGATTAAGCCTTTTTAAAAACAAGTCTGGTCTTCTGGAAGCAGCCTGAGTAGGTGTATGATCTGCTGCTTTCTATGGTTCCCTGTTTTCTGGTATGCGCATCAAATGTCAAAGGTTACATATCAGAGAAAAAAAGCAGGAAGACAAACTGGTCCACTGGCAGTGGGACAGGAGGCCTAAATTTAGGGTTTAAAAAACTTGCATATGCACACTAATTTTTGTGTAAAAACTCTATCAGTTATATTTATTTATTTATTCATATGCACAATGATAACAAACAGAATTATATTTCATAATACAAAGGCAAATATTTGTGCAGAAGAGGAAAAGAAGCCCAAAGGGCTTATATAAAATCCTCCCCCTCAATACAAAAATCACTAAAACAGATTAACTCATAAAAAAAAGAAAAGAGAAAGAAAAAGCAAAAAAGGGAAAGAAACAAAGAAAAGACACAATAAACAAATAAACAGAGAGTGAAAAATATCCATAAAATTACAAATTCATTTCAGTTATACTAGACATGAGTATTATTTTGCCTGGATAGAAGATACCTCACCAGACTAGTCCTAAACATTTTGTAGGATGATATAAGCTTAAGAGACCTATCTAAAGAGTTCCAGAGTCGGGGGCCATGGAATTTGATAAAAGATTTATGACTGGAGGTACGAAAATTCTTCAGACCTCTCACTGAATAAGAGTGAATATCAGATGATAACAAAAAAAAAACTTATAAAAAGTGCCTGGAATGTCTTGTTTGTAATAAATAAATTTAGACATAAACAGACAGGTTTGAAACATATTAATAGAAAACATTTATAATAAGTTTAAATTTGCTAAATAAGGGTGTAGATGGCTTGATTAGTAGAATTTGAAATCAATCTCAAGAATCTTTTTTGAATTGAGAATAGCTGATTAAGGTATGGGGAATATGAAGCACCCCAAACAATGTTACAGTATGTCAAATATGGATAAATTAAACTATGATATAATGTTATAAGACAGGACTGATTAACTAAGGAAGAGACTCTTATGATAATGCCATAGGACTTCATAATTTTTTTGCATACATGCTCAATATGGTTTCCCCAGGACAATCTTTCATCAACTAATATACCAAGAAATTTTGCACACGAGACTTGTTTGATTTCAATGTCATTAATTTGCAGTTTTGAGTCCTGCTTAGGAAAAGTTTTATTTTTGTTTCTAAAAAGTATATAATTTGATTTGTATACATTCAAGGAAAGCTTGTTCATTTGAAACCATCTTGAGGCGTATTCCAGCGTGGTATTGGCATTTCTCATTAGACATCCAAAGTCAGGGTGAGACATGGCAAAGTTAGTATCATCCGCAAATAAAATGGGCAGAGAAGACTCAGACATTACAGCAAAATCATTAATAAAAATCAAAAACAGAAAGGGCCCAAGAATTGACCCTTGAGGCACACCACAGTATAGTTTTGCTTTCTTAGATTCATGACCATTAATACCAACAAATTATTCTCTGTTGCAAAGGTAATCACTAAACCATTTGATCACAACATCTTGAAGACCATATCGGTGGAGTTTTAACAGAAGAATATCATGGTCAACTGTGTCAAACGCTTTTGAGAGATCCAAGAAAATACCAATTGCAAACATATTTTTGTCCAGAGCAGTAGAAATGTTATCAATAAGTTGCAAAAGAGCCATATATGTTGAGTGCTTTTTGCGAAAACCATATTGGTGTTTGTACAATATGTCATTATCATTGAGTTGTGTAATAACTCTTGTGTAAACTAACTTTTCCAGAACCTTGGAAAAGCATGGTAAGATAGAAATCGGTCTATAATTGATAAAAACACTGGGTTCGCCTTCTTTAAAAAGAGGAAAGACCTTTGCCACTTTAAGATCACTAGGGACTACCAGTCTTTAGTGACACAGCAAAGACATGTGTTAAAGGTGTACTAATAAAGGGAGCTACTTCCTTTAGGAGCTTAGCCTTGATTTCGTCATGACCCCCTGCTGAATTATTAAGATTTACAATGATGTTGATCACTTCATTAACTGTGGGTGGTTCGAAGTTTTGCAGGACAGGAATGACACCAGTAATATTATCTATAGGGCAGTTATTAGATGGAGAGATTTACTTGGCAAAAGTGCTACCAACATCTACAAAGAAATTATTAAATTCATTTGCTATGTCAGAGAGATTGGAGAATGTGGACTTGCCATCAGTAAATTGGGATGGAAATTTTGCAGGTATCTTTTTCTTGTTTAATAGTTCACTAATAATATTCCATGTATTTTTTATGTTGTTAGTAGATACTTTGAATTTATCAGAATAGTATTTCTTCTTTGCCATACGAAGTATCAGTTATTCTCTCCTTTTCAGTAACACACTTACTAAAAACAATAAGACAGGATGGATCTTGAATTTGATGCTCTGTAAAAAAAAACCCAATTGAAATGGGGTTTCATCCAAAATGACTGCATGACAAAATGAATACCACCTCCTGTTGCGTCAGTCATGTTTACACAGCGACTCAGACTCAACTTTTGCCTGTCATCCATTCTTTTTTTAAACCGGGTCAAATGTAATCTTTTTTTTCTTTTTTGCATCCTTTCCTGATGTGATATGTGTGTGGTGTGCATGTGTGTGTGGATCCAAAGCTTAGACAAACAGCCAGCCACTGTTCAGGATCAACTGGTTGACAGAAACAGGTGGTCTTTATAATTTATGATTCTTTTATAGCAAGCAGTGAATCAAACAGAACCACCAACATCCTAAAAATACACCTGGAAGCAATCGGGACAATCCGACTGCTCCTTTATCAGCGGCTGAAACTCTCCCTGCTCTTGTCCTGTATTGGATGGAATTTTTTGTTCAAGAAGTGAGAGGACCACATAATGATCTTCACCGCTTGCAGCTTTATTTCATCTCATAATGGGAATTTTGGCAACTAATAATCAATGCATCAGTCTCAGTGTGCAATGAAGCTCCACTGATAATATTTTGGAAAGACAAGCAGGTCGTGGATTAGATGTGTTTGGAAGAGTTTTATATTTTCAGATCAATGTGTTTAGTAGAAACTGGAAAACTGCAGCGCACTCACACACCTCAGATTGATGAGACGTGCTGCTATGTTGCTACAAAAGAAAAGAACAAGTGACTTCATGTATATAAGTATAATGTTCCCACTAATTGAACCTACACCTTATTTATCTTTTCATCCAGAGAGGACATATGAAGACTGAAGCTACCCATTTCACAAGGTTGATATTGGTGAGGCACCTTTTAGAATGCATTTTGAAGTTGTCCACCTGACCTCAATCAACAAATATCAATAGAGAGGCCATAGAATTTCCATGGAGGTCAAACCCAAAAGGTGTGCCCGTGCAGTGTAGCCATGATGCCAACTTATAAGGCGTCAAACTCATGGACTCAAAGTCCTCGTCTTCAATGCCCACACATGGCAAGTTACAGCTGCAAACCGACTGTGACTTTCTGGCTGTTTGTTGGCTGATAAGCCACACGAATAACTTTCTGGAACATGGGGTTTAAACCCATTGTTTCACTGACCTCTAATGGTTAACCCAACAGTGACGTACACATCTCCAGCACTGCAGCAAAGCAGTGTAACCAGCCCTGTATCCTACGGGATGGGAGGATTTCGCTCCTCATGATTTATGTCCAGTGCCAGTGGAGGAACTAGTATGACCTTTATGAAGCGAAGCGGAAAGTAAGGGTGTTAAGGTTGGTGTGGTGGATGTAAGATGTCTGACTTTCATGTAGGAGACTGGAGTTCACCTCCTACACAACATTCTTGTTTTTAATATAAACTAAACAAACTGTTTTAGTTACCTAATCCTAAACATACCCTCATCTCACTTCATTTTCCGGAGTAGCTATGATAAATACAGACCATGATAACAGTTCAAATGCAATGCCAATGTCAAATGCCTATGTCATAACAAGGTGACTTTAAAACTCTTTACAGAGCTTTAAAGGGAGTACCAGCTTGTTTTTAAGCAGTGTTTCTGGCTACAACTTTACTGTTTGTTTAACTGTCACCATTGTCAGAGCATTATTTTTGGTTGTTCTGGTAGTTGTTTTCAATCAAAAATACTATAAAAACCCACTGTACATTACTTGCACAGTACAAAACAGGGGTCAAGAAGGGAGGGTGAGCGAAGCTGTGGGAGAAATGGGAGGAGGGGGGAATTGAGCAGCCAAAGCAGTTTTTCTAAATGACATATGAATGATAATAATACTCAAAGTAAAATGATAATAATTATAATAAAAAAATAATATTGATGATGATGATGATGATAGCAGGACTCAAGCCGGACCACAGCCACAGGGCCAACCAGCATCCATGGGAACCTGCGAGACGAGAGAGCATAGATACTCTAAGCCAAGTCAGTAACACGCATTAATAAGAAATGAATGTGTACCGATGGAAGGAAAGAGAGAAGAGCTCAGCGCATTATAGGAAATCCCCTGGCAGTCTTAACCTATGGCAGCATACCTAAGAGCCTGTGCAGACCCTAAGTATAGGCTTTATCCAAAAGGAAAGTTTTAAGTCTACTCTTCAACATGCGGATGTTGATGCGTCTCTGTGATGTCTCAGACCTCTCACTGGACATGACAGGACATACGCCGTCTCACATGCGTAAACGCTCTCTTTCCGGGGAGATGCACTTAATGTGTCTGCTGCTGGAGACCATTGCAGGTTATGTTATTATGCTCATCACATGAAGCCAGTGCAGAAAAGCTAATATGGAAGACATATGTTCTTTAATATGAGTTCTGCACATGAAGCAGCGTTTCTTGGAAATGTGTTTTATGTGGGAGTTAAAGGACAAATCCTGATCAAAGGACCAGAGTCTCTGGTGCATGCAGAGTTTAGTCAGTGTTTGACCTGAATTCAAACACACACCCTCACACCCACATACCCTTGCTTGCTAGATTACGGCTAATGTACAATAGTCATTTTGCTGTTCAAGGCAAATAAACACTCGGGGCAAGTAGAAAAAAAAATGATCTTGAGGTCAAACTTGGTGAAAGTCTGGTGGCGAACACACCAACACTGCTGACAGTTCGACCAAACTTGAGCATATGTGTGGATTTCTCTGGGTTTAACATTGTCAGAAACATTAAGACAATATAAATTCACAACTCAATAAATATATAACCCAAGTCTAGTCTAGTCTTTTTGGACATTGTAATGCTGAAATATTACATATTAGATCTTTAAAAATGGAGAATATGCCAATGTTGTATTTAAGAACCAAAAAGAAGGAGTAGTTGTCATTTATAGAAAGCAAGAATCCATTAAAAAAATGCCTTTGAACCCTAAAACAATCTTGGTATAGAAACTCAGGGAGTTTTGCAGAATCGTCCAATATTGTCTTATAGTCTTATTTTGTTACAGTGCTGGTGAGGACTTTGAAGTGGTACTGGAAACAAGGCTTATGCAGCTATTGCATAAAATTAGCTAGATTCCTGCTTTTTTCTGTCATCATGCACAACTTCAGGGCTGCTTGTGTTCTTTGCACAACTGTCATGATATTTCTCCTCTGTTAGTACAAAGCAGCATTATATGGATAGTTGGTGGTGGACAGTGTGGCCTAAGAGTCACCCAAATGAGCTGACATGGTCCTTCTGGGAGATAAGTATAGAATATGCCATGGAGCAATTCACCACATTTCTGTTTATTTGTGCTGTTAAGGAAAGCTGATGGTTGCTGTTTCTGTAAACACTTACCAACACTACACAGACTAATGCTGCTGAATAAGATTAGAAACAGCTCACTTGCCTTCCTTTTCTACCACTGACAAGAACTGAATAAGCTTGCAGAACTTCAAAATGCCCACACTAATCATCATTGTGAATTCCAATTTTCCAGCCAACACAGCCCTGCTGAGACACATTAATAATCCTTGGCGTTAGCTTTGCTGAGATGTCTTCATCCAGCATCTTAAGCACTCTGTAAGCAAAGAAAATATAAGTGTGCGTGGAAATGCACAGTCTGTATTTACAGAAGCCTGGTGACCAGTTAAGATGATTTAAATCTGAGGAATGAACATCAAATCCGTCCTGTCACAGAAATACAATTGCTATTTGGTCCCTTTTAATTAGTTAATTAGCAATTTCTATGTAAGAGGACAAACTCACAGAGCAGATATGCTGCATATGAGCTCCCCTTACTTCTGCTTAATTGATCCCCAATTAGCCATTAATTATTTGATTACCTCATTTAGTCCGCGTGTCATTGGCTTGCATGTCAGTTCAGTCAGTGACAAGTTAGCTCTAATTAAAGACCAGGACACTATAAGCAGCCTAGGAGAAGCCATTTACAGGCAGGGGAGAGCAATAGATATTCATGAGATTGTTTTAATCTGTAATAAAACCTAAATTACCAGCAGTGTTGAGAATATGAGCCTTTCTGTTGGGGTATTGTGACGCTGGTTTTCCGTACGTCTGTCCTCTTGCCAGCAGCTGGACAGGATGTGTCCATCTTGCTTAAATGGCCATTAGGAAAGAATAATGTGCTACCACGTTACTCGTAATTAAAGTCATCTGGGTGTCCATACAGGGGTAATTTCAGTCAAGGTTATTAGTTTTCTGCCGGCTTTGTCTTGAGCGAAGGTCTGAAAACTGGAAAGTGGGATTTTTTTTCATCTTGAATTAATTGTTTAAATCATTTTTTTCAAGTCAAGCTGTAAAAGTATGTATCACAGTATCAAAGCATTTCAGGGGAGGCATGTCTGCAGATAGTTTTTATAATAGGGTTAAGGCCATTTCCCCTCTTATAAATTGACAAATCATATACTGATTACAACAATTGTGGTTTCATAAGCTATCCCAAAATGACATTTGTTTATGTTAAAGAGACAAAGTCTTAAGTGACTGTAGCAGTTATGAAGTTGGGCAATATAAGTTCATGTATGGTGGAGGTCAGGATGGATGGACTAGTCAGCAAAATGAAAGACAGGAGACTGCTGATATAATGTTTTTCCTTTTTTTCTTTTATAATGATCTGCCTTAACCTTAGCTATTGCAGTGTCTAGAAAAGGTGTGCTCGATTTGCTTACCCAGCTGTCCAGGAACAATATTAATATTATTAATTAGTATTTCGTGCGCATGTTATAGCTATATTGTAGCCACAATTTAATTTAGTTTTTTGACAATGTCATGTCTGGGGCTCCGTAGTTACAAGACAGACAAAACATGTCAACTTGCTGATAATGGTGTCAGATCAGAACATGATGTGGAATAGACAACATCTTCTGTTGTTTCACTTTGAGAACTCCGAAAAATTCAGTTCAGTTTTTCATTTTTGGTAAAAATTCAATAGGAAACTTCATCCTGGTAGTCTTAGTGCCTCTGTCCCAACAACAAGCTGGTAGTTTATTAGCTCTAAACAGCATTTCCCACATTCATTTAGGACAGTTGTTCTTTTGGCAGCACATATGATATCCCCCCTTCTGAATTTCCTTCTGTTTATTGTACACCCTAAAGTAAAATGCAATAACTGCCATTGCATGCAATTGATAGTGTGTATGTCTCAGCAAGAAACACTGTCTAAAATACAAGGTACCTACCATTACCTTTTGAAATATTTTCACACTATGATTAGGGATGATTAAAGTAAACCGTAACTCTCATAGTATATGTTATTTCAGGAGGACAGATTTGAAAATAATCCTGTCCTTTAACATTACCGTGATTTGCAGCACGTTTATACACCAGCTGCACAGCAAACACTTCTGTCACGGAGGCAAACTAAGCTAAAGTAAGCTCACTCCAGTGTTAAGTTGGTTATGACAGGTTAAGAGTTAAGTAGTGCAGCTTAGATAAACAGCAACATTTAAGGTCAGATATCCAACTGTGCATCAAGTACAGATCATTCTGTGAGATCAATAGTTCAACGAAGTCAATGAAGTCTAAATATTGATTGATGTAACACAATACAAGAGAGCCATGGCCAGGTTCTACCATTTATTACACATATTACATTCTTAAATAAAAATGCTCCACTTAACAGTTCTTGCATAGATATCTTACAATACCAATTTAGAAAAGAATTATGAAACAGACCAGTAACAAAAATAAATTTTCTTCTTCCTTAATAAAGAACATTACCATACTAACATCATATAATACAAATAATATTTTAAACACTTTGTACAGCAAAAAATTCCAAGTAAAACAAGAGAACGCAAAAGAAAAAAAAGAAAATCTCAACAGATGTGATGGTGACAGAGGAGAGGAGGGTGGGTGTGGAGTGAAGGTTCATGGATCGAAGGTTGATATGACAGGTATCAGAGTAACAGAGCCCCTGTTGGACAGGTCAGAGGTAAAAACACATCTGCTGTCTTCTCTTTGTGTCAGCTCATCCAAGGAAATATAGAGCTGTGATCCCTTAACAGTAATGGATGGAGTTCATCATGGACACACACTGGGTAATATAAAAATGCGAACAATTTGCTTAATGACGACACTGGATCAGTCATGTTTCTTAATATGTAGCATGAGGATTGGCACCAAAATACTGTCTGTGTCTCCAGAAGATTTTCGTAGTCAGTGTGGGAGCTAATGCTTTTTAAAAAAAAATCTTATTTTGGCCGTCATTCCTATTGATTATCACAAAATGTTACAGATGCATTGCAGAGATTTTGGAGATAGGGACTCCATTTAGTACAACTTCACAAGACCTTCTTGGGGAAGCAAGATGAGCATCATGCACATTTCTAAAATATCAAATTTTACCATAATGACCTCAAGCTTTCGTTTGGCACTTGAACCTGAGAGAGATGTCTTGAGTCTTCTCTACTGTGTCCTAGATCTCTGAAAAGCAGCTGGTGAGCAGAATTGAAATTTTAAGTTACAATTTAGGAAGAAACCCTTACACGGTTGATCAATTACAAGTTATGATATTCAAAAACTTGTTACACGCTGGAAAGTAATCGTCCATCCAGGTGAATCTCAATAAATCAAAATTAATCCTTCTACATCTGTATCAAATTTGCAGGTTCGTAGCCGATCATACAAATCAAACAATAAATGGACTGTAAGGGTTTATCAGTCTAGTCGCAAGCATAACATGTTGGCAGTAAACATTTCTGCAAACCACTGATCATGTTCACATTTACATGTTTTTGACCTGACTTTCATATCAGGAGGTGAAGGGGACAGTGGTGGGGTTACAGCTAAGAAGGCTGCCAGGCCAGTGGCTGCAGTTCAAGACTGTGTTTTGCCATTTATAAGTGTGACACTCCTGGATATTTTTAAGGAGATATCAGGTTTACTTCCAGCAATGTTACTGGCACCCAAAAAAAAATTTGACATGAAGTCGGGACATCTCCTGCTGTGTTTGTAGTGATTAAGTCAGGCATTTAAAGTCTACTCAAGTGTTTTTTGTGCCTAAACATAACCAGATCATAAGCACAGTTTCGTCACACCATGACATTGAAAAGTGAGCCTAGTGAAAAGTAAAATTGCAGCATAAAGATATGTTAAATTTCAACAAATCTTTAGTTTGCAGAAACATACATTGCTGCCTCTCATTCTGGTGACTGGGTTGAGTTTACAATCTGCAGCATATTAACAAACCCTTGTCATGCTTGATACCTGAAAGAAAAACTGGACTTCTATCATGGCAGGCTAGAAGTCTGAGGCTTGTTGAGGGTTATACAAATGATACAATTTGAAATAACACATTTCCCATGGCAGACAATCTGTGATTCTGTGAGAGTTTTATCATGAAAACAAGCTCATCAACAAAAAGCATTGCCAAAAATTCCGTTTCGAAGTTAGTCAATTTCCTAACATATGATTCTCTACTGTTTAAGAGTGATATTTACCAGAGACCAACATAACAGTTTGGATACCAATCCTTTTTGCCCGTACTGACCAAATTTGAAAAAGTTGTTCTTAAACTCTAAGAGCCCCACAAAAATGTATCAGGCATTAGGGTCTAATTAAGCAGATCAACTGACAGAGATGGAAAAGCACCTACGAGGATGGGTCAACTGAACTGAAACAAACTTTACCAACCAAGGACGGTTAGCTGGAAAGGTTGAGAAGTTATTGCAGTCTCGCCTAAGAACTGCTTGGAGCTCCGAAGCTGCGTAGCTCTTGAGAGTTCTTCCTAGTACAGCTGGATATCTGAAGACTTTGAGCATGTTCTGCCCCACAGGGCTCTGACGGTTGTGGTTTAGGTGGAAAGGGTTTGGTGTGGGTGAGGTGAAATATACAGACACAAGGAGAGGGGTAAAGATCTGTGAATCTCTTATATACTGACACATCAAGCATGGACAAACAAACACAGTAGTTACAGACGGACAGAATCACTCCGGGATGACAATGATACCAAGAAAGTTCAACCAACTCTCAGAATGACTGAATGTTTATAAAGTACAACGTATTCCCCCAGAATAACTGATGAAAAGGCATTTAACTGGAGGTTTAAGTTGATATGTCAGTCTGATCCATCGAGAGCCGACCTGTTCTTGGTTCTTGGTGGCAAAGTGCATCCTGGGCGTGTAACAAATGTTAAGTGGATATTTTGACAGAGTGCTCCAATAGACTATGCTAGAAGTGCGTGCTCATGGAGAGTGCAATAGCTAAGTATGATCATGTAGTGCAATGTTTGCGAGAACTAAAGCAGATCTATAGAAAGGCTGAAATGTCTGAGACAGTGCTGTCGCCATATACAGTTAGTTTCATACAGAGCGGTCTGTATGTAGGATCTCACGCTATTTACAAAAGCTGCCTAAGGTGACAATCCTTCTTCAGGGTGATGTAGTGGAAAACTATGGAAACTGAAGCCTAGTCCCTCAAAAGACTGTGTTCAAACTACTGGCTGCGATCAAAGGTAAGTCTAAAGGCAGTCTTCACACTGGGTTTGTTGGTCTGACTCTGAGTTGGTTAGCCCTCCTTCTCCTAACCCTGCTACTGTCTGCTTTTGTACTTGTTCATTCATTTTGTACTTGTTCCACGAACAGAATTTGCGAGCACTGCTAACATGTTGATTGCATGTTCTTATTCCTTTTATTATGCAAATGGTAAATCACATATTTCATATTGGAGATCAATTAGGAAGAGTGGAAAAATAACATGCAGTTCAATAGCAGCTTGTATGTTGCATATTTGGCGCCATGATCTGTGATACCTTTGTAGTGCAAGAAGGGCAAGAATCCAGAAATATTATAATTAGATATCTCCGACTGATTCTGAAGTTTTGTTGATTGATGTGCGCTACATCAGGTCTAATATGGCCTCAACGTATTTCATGAGGACACAAATTATAATAAGATACTGGATAAATCTTATGTATGGATCTGGGATGACATAAACTTCAGATTCCAGTGGTATAAAAGTAGTCCCATACTGGGAGTTGGATATTCTACAATGTAAAATTAATACATTTTTCCCAGGATGGTAAGGTTTCCGGCAAATCATTCCCAGATTTGGACCAATTAGCCAGTGTGAAAACACCTTCCGTAAACTCCAAAGATTAGAATTTAGCTGAACTTTAACCATTTGAATTGTTGAATGTGTAGATGGTCGCCTGAACTCATTCAAACTCTCTGATGTGACGGTGGTTTCCACAGCCGACTGTTTCACCACAGACTCCAGCCCACCTATGACTCTGAATTATTAGACTTAATGGTGCTACTTTCAGTGCGCTAAGAAGCTAATTCGAACTAAAGCTTCTTTGCCCCTGCTTAAGCTGCTAGCGCCACTATACTGGGCACTCTATAAGACCATGAGAACATTATTTTACATTTGTGAACAATGAGTTCGGCTCCAGTTGACAGTAGACAGGAGAGTGTGAATGTTATGAAGCATGAAGAGTCGGAGCGCACCGGTAATTAAGATTTAATGGGACGATCATGCAGGAAAAAACAATCCCTCTCCTTCCACCCTCCATCCAATAACTCCTCTTCTGTGCCTCTGCCTCCCCACTCTCTACATCTACTACATTCACAGCAGATAACTTGCAAATATGCAAATCTTTGGGCAAAATGTGTAAAGTGTGCATTCAGCATTCATGCAGCTGATAGTGCATGGACAACTGCTGTGGACAGAGAGGGAGAAATGGGGTGAGGATGGAGGTGTAGGGAATCCAGAATGGCACTTTAACGGTGAAGGAAAGAGGGAGGGTTGGAGGACACACAGTGGATCTAATATCTGTAGGGACTCTGCAGATAAGTGGCAATTTATTTTATCAGTAATCCATGAGATAAAATGCAAGGAGCTGATTTAATAATTTGGATATTCATATGGGTAAATCATTTTTTAAAATCCTTTTTTTCCTTGCAGTTTAGTCGCTTCTACAAATATCTCGCTGTCTCCTGGCATTTCTCTACGCTAACTGGATCTTGTTTGTTCTACATCAAATCTGTCCACCGGGTACGCAGCGCTGGAATCGGTTCGGCTCAAGGTCCCTGTTGTTTTTTTTCCTCCAGACCACTCGGTTTCCCTGTGACTCAGAGCTATCTCATTAGTTGGACTGCAACGAGAGAAGAGGACCCGATGGTGATAATGCTAATCAGAGCTGTGGGACGGCAGCTAGCTGACCTGGAGGAGCCCGAGAGATGTCTGGAGACCCGTGGCAACACTGTGACAGAAAAAAACCCTCTCCAACTGGCCAAGAGAAATGAAGGAAACAAAATGTGAAACTGGATCTGAAGTGACTTTGAGATCTGTTTGATGCCAAAAACAAATTGCTGCATTCTAGTCAAGGCTGGAATTTAAACTCTGGTTTTAAAATGTAAGCCCTGAAATGGTGCACGAGGTCTCCAACAATTTGGTATGTCTCTGTAGTTCGGGGCACATCATCAATGAGTTATCTCTAAAAGTGACACATTTGCTTTTCAATGTGAACTTAAGGCTCATCGTTTTAGCTGTTTATTGATTTCCACCTAAAAATACCATGATTCAATTCAATTCAGAGTCACCATGTGCACCAAAGGCCGCCTCCACCTACAAGAGGACGCTGATCCTGCCATCCTGTTATCCGTAAATTTGGTCCTCTTGAGGTATTAGCAGGAAATGAGGTAACACAAAGTGACACGCCAAATGGGGACGGAATGCAAATGAGCTGCTGATTATGCATCTGACTAATTTTTACTATATATAAGATGGTTAAACTGCAGTCTTTACAACAAATGTTTTTTACAGATCTGATTTAAATCCAGATATTCGTATTTGTTTTTTGGTTTTCAGAACCAATGCTAAAACATTCCTAGATTATTAGGGAGTGGATGTCCGTCAGAAAACATTTAATTATTTTTCTTTAATCTGGCAGAGAGGATGTCTCATTTTAGATTTAAATACAAAGTGCAAGTTCTGTATCTCTTCGACTCAAGTCATCAAGCTCCATGACTTATCTGAATGAACGACTGAATGTACGAGCAAATGAAGGGTTTGAACATAAACCTAATAAACATTGTCAGCCGTTGCTTCGATTACAAGCGTTTTCCATCAGCAAATACATCAACCAACATTTGTGCCACATATGTTCAGCAGTTAAATATGTTATCAACCACTTTGATGAATCACTGCTTTGCTCACAGTATGCCTAACGGGGACACACACATACACACAGATACACATTCATGCCATCAAAAGCCTCTCAAAAGTGCTACGATCCCCATCCCTCTATGATTGTACGTCCTGTATAGGAGAGCTCTTTCTACATCCCATTGCATGTCCCAACATTTTGGCATGACTTTGCATCATTCAAGCTGAAAAACAACCATCAATACAGCTTTTGTAACAGAAACCTAACAATGAAATGAAATCAAAAGTGAAACACTGGATTCATCCCAAACATGGGTTGCTTTACGTCGTGTTTAGCAGAAAGAGAGAGTTAGTAGAGAAAGCTGCCGCTGGATATAGAGGCCTCATATGGAGGCGGTCTGCCGCTGATCTTTCCTGACCGGGGAGACTTTGCCCGTGGCTAAAGGGCAGTTCCACGCTGGAGGTTTTTGGTATCGATTGTTCGAAGCTGCACCATAAACCCCCTTGAAGGGGAATGTTTTCACTGTTTTCACCTAATGAAGGCTGGCAAGGCCAACTGGCACGATGACTGGGCATGCTGGGATGTGAATTCCCTTCCAGCTTCAGGAACCCTGCACCCTCACCCAGCCGCACCAGTCAGCAGCAGCGAGAGTTAGACTGTTTGCATGTGCTACAGGGCATATAGGTGGTGGTGGGCGGATGGAGCAGCGGTGTCAGTGATGCTCTGATTGCAAGGCAAGTTTGTTTTCTCTGCAACCACTGAACAAAGTAAGCAGGCGCTGTGGATATGTGCTCACCCCAGTTTTCACCTCTCACGTATCATTTTTTACATTAGAGAATTTAGCGTCAGCGATTACATTCAGGTAACAGATAGAAGTCATTTTTAATCAAACATTATAGCTTTGGAAACCCAGCAGGTGATTTCATAAACCTTCCTGTGGTTTTGAAGACATGCCAATAAACCTTCAAGCCCTTTGTTATTGCAGTTCTACAGACTGCAATAACAAAAATATTTTTATTTACAACCTTGTTTTGCTTTTGTAGACAATGTTGTTAAAGTTAAATTAAAGTTCACTGATAAAGATTTAAAGTTACCCCTTTCGAGTATTCTTGTAAACAAAAGTATGTTTACTTTCTGTTTCTAACCAAAATGCGATGTGTATTTTTGATGTCAACTGGGTTAAATGCATTTACTCCTCATCACACAGCCAATTTTTGTATATATAATATTGTTCATTCAGCATTGTTTACTCACAAGTTGGCTAGCTAGCAGCCTTTATTGTATCTTACTTTTGTGGGTGCATTGCTACGCTTCCTCGCTTCCTTGCTGCCGTCAGCATATAAATGGACATGTACATATAAAATAATACAATATCCGCAAAGCTTTGCTCATTAACACCACCTATGGTCAGAACATTCACAGGGTACCTTTAATCATCTTTTACTTGATTGTATTTGTCTTATGAAAAATTGAGCTGAGATTTCAGCAGTCAGCTGTTATCTGGATATCAGACATAAAAGACAAGTTTGAGGAGCTTATGAAACCACTTTTAAATAACTGTTCTCACAACATTTGACTGAACATTGACCAACATCGAGCTCATTCACCAAATTAGTTAGAAACCTGGTTGTTTGGGATGATCCTTAACATTCAAATTCACTGTACATGAGCGGCAGGGCAGAAAAGGTCTTTTGGGATTATTGACACGTTTTCAACAGTGTTGTATGTTTTGATAAAAAACATGCTGTCTTTGTTTTTAGTTCCATTTACTTTTATTAGAAAAGTGGCTTATAGCATCACTTGTTAGGAACAATGTAACTAGAGTCTCTGAAGTAAAAACACTGATTAAATGAGAGGCACAAACCGCAGCGAGGGATATGTGGGTGATTGTTGGAAATGAGAGCAAGCTGATTTCTCACTTCAAAGGATTTTGGAATCGTTTGTTACCTCCAGCCGAGAGCTAAGATACTCTTCTACTAAACAACAGTTGCTAAATTCCTACTGTGAAAAAAGATCTGGGAGCAGAACATATAATTCCAGGAAGAGTGTGCGTGTGTGTGTGCATGAGCTGTTGCGTGTGTTTTTTGTGTGAGTGCGTGTGTGTGTTTGTGTTTGCATAAAGCCTGCCATGCAGTATTTTGTTTTCCAGCTCTGTTGATTAGTTTAATAATTATTTTCCTAAATCTTATTAGTCTTATCTCAAGAGGAGCTGTGAGCAAAGAAACTGCAGTGTTAGTGTGTCTGTGTGTGTGTGTTGACGGAGTATGTGTGCTTGTTCTGTATACAATGTGTAGAGCGAGACAGAGTTGTTTTTGTGTTGTATTTTTTCAAGTCTTTTTATGATTTTTTTTCTTTGAGTTCTTTTTTTTTTTTTTCGCTGTAGAAAAAAACCCCACAGATAACATTGAAAAAAAGTCAGTGCAGTCAATGGATACGAAACAGGCAAATTTGACCAGGCCGATGTGACTGTGTCTGTTCGGCACCACCACGCAAAAGGTCGTCTTAAGTCCCACGTAAATAACCAAAAAGCGTCTCTTCAGCCTCCGCTCTTGCCCTGAAGTGCTGCCAGGGAGATGGGATCTGAGAGTCTGTGAAAACCATCCAGGATGTCTCTCAGAATCAACAAGAAGCGAAAAAAGAAGAGCAAAAAAAAGAGTTTCCAGTTCTTAGCGTGTCCTTCGCCTGACTCTGGTGGAGTGCGAGACCATGGAGGGTCGTGCAAGGGTTTTGTTTTTCAGCTGGAGTGAATCACAGGGCAGAAAGAGCAGCACAGAAAACTGAAGACCCCTCCGCTCTCCGCTTTTATTAAAGTCCAGAAAAAAAAGAAAAAATACAAATCCCTTTTCTGAGAGTTGGTGTGATTCTGTTTTTGTTTTTTTTGTTCATCCACTGCTTGCTTACAGACTGCAGAAGCACAGCCGGTGCACATGGGGATTAAAAGACCAACAACGCTCTTCTCCTTCATCCCACACATTCTGTTGAAGTCATCTTAGATTTTCAGTTTTTTTTTTTTTCTCGAACACAATTCAGTGAGTTTTAAGACATTTTTCTCCAAGAGAGAAAAAAAAACAAAGTGTCTTTCTTTGTATTAACAACAATAAGAATTATCGTTCTCTAAGTACAAAAAAAAGGAAGAAAGTGTCGCTGCGCATTTCTGTCAGATGGCCTGCGGAGGTGGCAGGCGTCTCAGTGAAGGTGAGAGATGTAAACACCCACTGGAGGAGAGCCTGAGATGCAGCAGCACCTCGCTGACCGAGTTCCCATGGGTGCACCGAAAACACCCGGCAAACGGGCCCTGTTCGATTGTCAGCTATGCTAGAAGTCAATCCGTACAGTCTCTCTCCTGCAGATTTGGCATTGTTGTTTTCTTCACGTAGATAACTGAAGCTGACTCGGCAGATGATGTTTTTTTCTATGTTCCATATATGAAAAACTTTAAAAAGCAAAGAAAAAAGTTGAGTATTTGATTTTAAATGCCGGTAAAGCACTAACAACTGACTACATGGATATTTAAAGTTTCCCCACTGACTATCTCCTCACCCAAAGTGACTTTATGGTTTAAACACACTGAATACAGAGAAAGAAAATAAGGCGTATGTTTCATCAAGCAAGCTAAGTATATGTTGGTTTGGCAGTGTCCAAGCCCCCGGAGCCACACGAGGGCAGCCGGGGTTCACCGGGATGATGCATTCAACGACGGTGTGTGGCGTGTTAACTATTGCAAGTTGTGTAAGTGTGTAATTTTAAAGAAAAACAACAATCTAGCTACTCCTCATTTTCCTCCAGTCCCCGTCTCCGATGAGAGGGCGGTCTGTCTGTTTGATCTTTATGACCCTCTTAGATGGATGCGCTGGATGCGCTTCCCTGCAGGCATCATGGCCGCCGACTGGTTTATAGACGGGGTGAATGAGGCGGGCGGTTGGTAGACTGCCCATCCCTCTCTACTTCCTATCTCTCCTCCTCCTCTTCCTCCTCTTGCTTCTTCCCCTCTCCCACTCCTTCTGTTTCTTCGCCTTCAGATGTGCCTCTTCATGTGCAAGGCCAGGTGGTCTGACCTAGAGAAACACCTGCAGAGAGAAACACAGACATGTCAGAATGTCAGAAACAGCCCAAATATACATGGAATAGGTAAAAAAAAATTATGAAAAATTTGAGTTGTTAGGCTGTAACTGTGTCAGCGCAAGGGCAAAAAGAGGAAAAAAATCTAAAAGAGAAAACAGCTCACATGAATGCATACAAGACTTGCAAAAGCCCAAATGATCTGTTGCCGATCAATGCTACTGGCTCTGTATATTAGATGGGCCAAATTCCCAGGCCCCCTGAAATACCCGCTGGCTCTCTGTATTTCTTGGGAACTTTCCATAATCCCAGGCCCCTTGAACTTCCCATCAGCAATGTGTATTTGCTGGAACACACTTCCAGCCCCCGTACACTACACATTGACTCTGTATATTTGCTAGTAACACATGTCAATCTGAAACCCACCGAGCTATCCGCTGTGTATGCCTGTTTAGTTTTATTAAAAGTTAAAGGTCCAGTGTGTAGGATTAAGCAGGATCTATTGGCAGGATAGAATATGATATTCATAACACAGTTGCTTTTTAAGTTACATGTCCGTGACTGGTAAACAATTTGCTATGTTTTGACGTAGGAATGATGTAACTGGAGTGAAAATTGTGGGATTGAGAGCATTTTTATGAGAAGATATCTGGCAGATTTTAAAGCTTCTCTCCATTCTTAAGTGCAAATTCTACTACCACAGTAGCTTTGTACAGGGTCATATGACGCATCTTAAGTGCAGGCCCAAGTGAATTGAACTGGCTTTGCTTTAGTTCTGGGTTTGCCCACATTTTTTCAGCATCATAACAATGGTGACAGGCCTTCACATAGCCACAGATGTACATACCCATTATTTACTCATGTTAAATTGAAGTGAGTTTAACATTTTAGCTCAACATAACATAACTATGGACAGACAGAGGATTGCTGCCCTAGTTCTGCTGTGTTGTAGCCTGAGATTAAAGCAATCAAGGTTTTGGGTCCACCCCATCAATGGATGGAGACAAGAGAAGAGGGCGTACCGCAATCTGGTCCAGATGCTCTGGGAATATCTTGAGAAGCACCATAAAAAAAATTCTGGAGGAGTGCAGCTGAGATAGATCAGGTTCTCTACATGATTGTACCTGACATCACAAAAGTGAACACAAATTACAGACGTCCCATCGAAGCCAAACAAAAGCTTGTGGTCACATTAATGTGAATGTTTAATGTACAACTGGAGAAATGATGTGTCTCGGTCTTCCTTGAAAAAAAAAAAAGTCAGTTGCTCCTCTCAGATAAATGCGCTGATGTGCTGCCCTGCAGGCGTCAGTGCAGGTGATTGATTTATAGACTGGGTGAACGAGGTGGGAGGTTGGTAGCTCAACTGCTCATCCCTGAATCTTTCCTCCTCCTGTCACAGGTCTCCCACCCTCTTGTGAGGCCTCCAGGTCCAGTATTTGTAGAAAGCTCTGATTGGCTTTATTTTATTCCTAGGGTTGAGTCTCTCCATCTGAAGGACCAAACTCAACAGGAACTCATTTTTTGGTGCTACAGGCTCAGGTGATTTTGGGGGACCAGTAAAGGCTTCCAGCAACTTCCCTTGTGCACCAGGTTGCTAGGGCTTCTCCGTCTGTGTCTGCTGCTTATTGCCCCTGCTCGTTGTGGAATTCTCTCAGCCTCGGGAGGCGGAGCTGCATCCTCCTGCTGCTCCTGTGTTTCTTCTTTCTCTAGGTCCTCCATATCCAGCCTTGCATTCGGCCACCGCCTGTGCGAGACAACTGTCCCCAATGCAATCGAGGATACCAGTGATGCCATCATTTGGAGACCTTTGTTCTTTAAAAAGCATCTTTCCTTATTGCATCTGTGTTATTGATGGGGAACACATTTGGATACAGGCACCCCCCTAGCTCTGGAAGCCTATATTTCAACTATACAAAGAATTTTTCCGTCTTCTTGATGGCCCTAAAAGATGCAGAATCCCTAAAATTGTGCTGACAGTCAGCATTCTGCACAACTTTCTCTTCAAACCCATAGACGATCAGAGATGGTTTGAAGAGCAAGAAGTGTGGAGTCATAAAGCTCAAGACATTTCTCAAGTTCAACAACTAATCTTTCCTCGTCCATCGTTTTATACACAGCAACAATAACAAGTGAGGAGCACAGAAGATCTATGGGAGGCAGAAGAGGGGTGTCAAAGTTGGAAATAGATCAGTGACGTGAGAGCCGTGGGCCGTCCAGTCAATGTTGGTGTGGGGGTTCTCCAATGAAAACACAAGGAGGCAGCTGTTGTGACTCTCTTCACTTGGAAGTAACAGTTGAGTCCTGGGTTGAAATGATCACTAGTCTTAGGGCCTTTTGCATTTTGAGTATTTTGAGCATCCGCCTTAGGGGACCCTGATGCAGGGGGATTTCACTGGGTAGCAATCAGCAACCTTACTGCTGGATCACGCTAAATCCCACGCACTTGACCTTTAAGTGAACATTGATGCGGTATAAAGGTGCTGGGAACTTCAATTATTGATGCTGAATCATGTTCTGTTTGTTGTAATTGACCTGTGAATAACACTAGCTAGTGTTAGCCACTTACACTCACTATGTAATATTTGTTGACGATACCAAACAACAACAGTGTCCCACAAATATTAATTATCCAAGAGTTGATATTTTGCAATGTCTAGCCTTCTTGATTAAACAGAAATGAAACATGATGGATAAAGTTTGAACATTCGGCTTGCTAACGTTAGCTTCTGATGCTAAATTGATCAGTGTCCATCCACTTGTGGGTGTTGATATTCCCCTTATAAATTACCTCTGATTTCCTATTATTTATCTAACAAGTGGTAATAGGTCAAATTCCAAGAAATACAATTTCAAAAATACTGGCTGTGATAGATGTTTAGTGTCATATTAGCAAAGCCTACAGGAAAAGTTCAAGGTATGAGACTTAGCCTATTTCAGCATGAAGCCAGACAGAGAGACTGTAAGAATGAGACAGAGCTCCCAGCTTAACACACACATTAGGTGATGCAGGCAATCTCAACCACTTCATTTTAAAAGTACAGTAAATTTCAGCAGTCACACTTCAGTATGTCGCACCAATGAAACCTAGACATGAAGCTCAGTGATTTGCTAAATACGGCTCAGACATGACCATAAATCACAGCCAGGCCTGTGGTCTCTGCAGTCACTCCTCAAGCTCTGAGTAGAAGACTATTGTAGGAGCTAATTAGATATGCATCGTGAACATGAACACTAACACACACAGACTGGCAGCACAATTCTAATGCAGGATCATTTAACTCAGCAGTGACTGCACCTGCCGTGAGAGAGACATAAAACCAGCTGCTGGTGACGTTTAATATAAGAATCGCAATGTCACGAGTATTTTAATTTTATTACTCCTTTGTGAGGCCATTAAAGCTGAACATCGACAATAAAATGAATCTCAAATTATATGAGTACAGAAGAGGCAAAACAAAATGTGGGCGAGAATAAAATGAGAAATTAAATATTCAATTTGCCAGAGGCCTTATTCATTATTAATTAGTCTAGGCTATTCTGCGTGTGTGTGTGTGTGTGTGTGTGTGTGTATGTGTGTTTAGGAAGGCTGCATTTTCTATCCAGATACAAGTAGACAGGACTTAAGTACAATAGAAAGTTCAGATGCCTCTACTGTGATCCAGTCTCTTAATGTCAGTGCTGTCTGCAGGACGCGTCATTCAAAGTACAGTAATTAAGGTGCAGCTACACACTGAGCCTGGCAAACTGCAAAGAAAGCAGTTGAAAGTGTTCAATGTGAGCTAGACTACTAAACGTGCATAGATATTCTGCATATGTTGCCTAGAGAATCAACTGTCTTTCATGCTGTTTTTTCAGAACATTAGTTGAAAACAGTGTGGACATGACCCGCTTTGACAAGTCGATTCACTTTAGCTTCCAGATTTCAAGCCATTGCAGTGACCATGATGTCAGATTACAGGTTAACTTTGCTCTGTGGTATAGTGTTTCCCTTCAACCTTTATCTGGCCATGTGGTACCTACTGTACACCTTCGCCAGTCTGTATGTCTGTGTGGCTGGACAGATGGCCACACTGTGTCACTGTTGGGGGTGCGGAGCAGCCAGGCCAGCTGGTTACCCCCCAATCCCCCCCACATCCCTCCTTCCCATCCTCCTCTTCTCCTCCTCTTAACTCTCCCTTCTCCACCTCACTTCTTTTTGTCCTCCTCCTCATCACTCCTCCCTCCTTCCAGCTCCATGGAAACATCAGGGGGTCCCCGCTTGATTAGGCAGGATAAATGACAGACTGTGTGTGTGTGTGTGTGTGTGTGTGTGTGTGTGTGTGTGTGTGTGTGTGTGTGTTTCCCCAGGAGAAATTGTGTCAGATTGAACATTCTATCTAATGTTAACCTCTCCATGGCTGCCACTTTTTGCCATTCTCATGGTAATATTTGGTGGGCCCCACCCATCACAGATGTGTGTGTGTGTGTGTGTGTGTGTGTGTGTGTGTGTGTGTTTATGCGTGTTCACTACTGTAAAGACCTAGATGCATTCTGGCAATGTTAAACACGTTTCCTTCCACCTTGTAATGAGCATCAAAAAGCCTACAGGGAATACTGGAGAAGTGAAAATAAGATTAAAGGTGCTTTCAGAGAGCGAGCGTTTGGCGCTGCAACACTGGTTTTCTGCACTTTGAATCAGCAGCAGCAGGGCACAATGTCACACCGTCTATCTCCATCTAGCTAAATAAAGTGGGGTTTTAACCCGGTGCGAGATCTCTTCACTGACTTGTCTGTTCTCTGCTGATGAAAGGGTATATTATCCAGGGCACTTTTAATACCTGTTTACCCGTGAAATCAACTTTTACATCATTTTACCGTGTAGTGTCTGGTTGGTCAGGCGGTGAGGCATGACGGCAGGTTGAGAAGCTTGAACCACCATCAAATCTGAACAGAGTGGCAAAAAAGCCATGCACACTCACCAGAGAGCTGGCTGCTCTGTCTCTACTTGCCCCATTTTCTGATTCTCAAGAACTTTCGATAAATATACCAAAGTATTATGTCAATTGAAACTTTGAACTGAAAGGCATTAGATGAAAACTCAAGAGATCACTGAAGTTCAAAAAGTAATTGAATGTCTGCACCAAATTTCATAGCAATCATCCAATACTTGTCGGGATATTTAAGTCCGGACTGAAGTGGCAAACCAGCTTGGTGGATTAATAAAGGGAAGATTTTAGAGCCGACATGTAATGGCCTAATCCTTAAAATAGGTTGCAGAGAACATTGACACTAGCCGTTTACGTATGGTGATCGGTTCCAATCACTAAAGTACCCTTCAGCAATACTGGTCACTCCTGTAGCAAAGATGTCCGACAGATCTTAAATCAGAGCTGTAGCTCTTTATGTCACATATGTTGATTTAATCAGAATGGTTTCATGTCCATCCAAGTCTTGAAGAGCCCCAACTGTCAGCCATCAACACTGTCAATGCAGATCAACAGGACATTTACCTTTAGATGATTGTGTCTTTCAGTATGATTTAACATCCAAACGTCTTTGTGTTCTGTATGCATGTGTGTGTGTGTGTGTGTGTGTGCCAAATGGGGCTAATACAGTCCCAGCTCTCAGCCAGGATTAGAAGCTTCCAGCAGGTTTCTGGAGGGTTTTATGTCTAAAACCCAAACTAGAGGGAAACCACAGCTGCCAATTACACTGTCTCTAGGGCAAAACTGCGTGTGTGTCTGCGTGTGTTCATCAGAAAAGGTAGCGCAGGCATACACACATACAGAGGGAGTGTATGTTAAAGTGGAGCTGGCATCTGGTGCCACTCAATTAGCTGTGACTGGTCTGCCAATAGCCAGAGTCCATTTAACTGCCAGCACAGGGGCATGAGTAAGCACACACACACACACACACACACACACGCACACACACACACACACACACACACACACAACCCTACCTTGAGACCAAACACCAAACAGAGATGGTGTAAATGGCTCCATTTATGTAGCATCTCAATCATGCGTCCATACACCCACACAGCGATGGCAGAGAGCTACCGCAGGTGTGCCGGTGTTTTTCTTCTCATTTTATTTTTGCAGTTACTCTCTACTCAAGCAACTCTTTTAGTTAGTACTTTTGGAATCTTAATCTAGTAATTATTTTGATGAGTATATCACTTCTACTCAATGGAAGTGTTTCTGAAAGGTGACAGTGCTTTTAGGGAACAGTTTTAGGCTACTCTAATGTAAATTAGGCCATTATTGTGCAGTGGAGAAATATATTTCCCTCTTTGACAGATGCTTCTTGTTTCCCTCTGCTTCTATCATTGTGCTAAGCCAGGCTAAACACATCTTGGTCCTCTTTCAATGCCTCTTGTTTAGGATTCAACTGAATATGTTATTAAAGTTGCCTTTCACTATGTTCTGAGTATTTTAAAGATGTTATTGATCAATCAAAAAACCTCTAAAACTCTTCACATGTCCCATAGTGTGACTGTGTGCCAGCATGACCAACAGCAGCTCCCTGAAATTGAAGCAACTAAATGGAATTAAGCCAAGATTGGTATCAGTTACTGATAAAAACATTCAATGCAGCCCTAATCTTGACACAAAGAAAACAAAACAAAGCAAAAATAAATATGTGATGCATGATTTGACAAGAAGATAAGCAGGGCTTTGTTGGTTCTATTCTTGTTGGACAGTGAAGGGTGAACACAGGTTCTTGACAGATATAGGGCATATCAATGTCCTGCAAAGTACAACAGAATGCATGCTCACAGTTACTATGTTTACCTGTCGCAGTGGTTGCACTTGAATGGCTTGGCTCCGGTGTGTTTGCGGTAGTGTCGTGTCAACTCATCACTGCGGGCAAAACGCCATTCGCAGCCCTCCCATGAGCACTTATAGGGCTTCTCACCTGAGAGAGAGAGAGAGAGAGAGAGAGAGAGAGAGAGAGAGAGAGAGAGAGAGAGAGAGAGAGAGAGAGAGAGAGGATGTCACATTTTATCTAATTTCACATGTCTAAACCACAGCTGTTCACTAATACAGGTTACCACCCATGGCTTTTTCCAAACCAAAGCAGACACACAGCCACAGATGCACACACACAGCCCAGGGGCCAGGCGGACCAGGTTTGACACAAAAGGCATTTCAATGAGCCAATATGCTCAATTTGCTGTAAATGAAGTCTGTCAGCACTGCGTTGTGTTAATTCATAATCCGAAATTCACCCTGAAATGGATCTGGTTTTGTTCCCTCTATCACCCCCCCTCCACCCACACACACGCGCGCGCACACACAACCCTGCCCTAACGCACACACACACACACACACACACACACACACACACACACACACACACACACACACTCCCTGAGGTGGCAGGATCTGAAATGTAAATGAAGTTTCATCCCCCACTTCACCAGATGGGAGAAGAGATGGTCTATTGTTCTCAGCCTGTAGTTATCTCTCTATGATAGAAAGCCTTCCAGCTGTGTATGTGTGTGTGTGTGTGTGTGTGGGTGTGTAGTGTCTTTTGGCTAGAGGTGTGTGTGTATGTGTGTTTGTGTGTGTGTGTGTGTGTGTGTGCGCAGTGGCCAGGAGCACACTGTCTTCAGATGGGACGTGATGATGTCCGACGGTGTAAGCGCCTGTATGAGAGTGTGTTTCTCTGTGTGGGTGTGAGTGTGTAGGCTATGTGGGGTCGGCAGATAGAGCAGCAAAGGTTGTCTCACACCAAAGTCCTATGATGCCCAAAAAGTAATGCTTCAACTCATAATAATGAGGAAAAAAAGACACATTTTCATTTACTAAGCTGCTTTGAAACTAAATTTTGATACAGTAATGGGTTTAACAATATATTATGTAAAAAACACATTTAAGACCTAATAAATAATATAATATATAATATATATAATATGCTCTTGTGGTGAGAACTACATAATTGATACTATGCATGATTCTGCACCAAGCTATGTAACATGTCATAATAAAGGCACTTGCATTAAGTATAAATAGTTACCAAATTCATCACGGAATAAAAAACAGTCATTAACAGATTTCTGTAACAGATTATACAGTTTATCACACTGCATTGACATGTTTGTCACACAAATCTATGCTTCTGTTCTCTGGTAGACTAAATGTTTTATTTTTCCACTGACTTCAACCTCTTCAGAGTTGTTCAGAGTTATTCTGATCCATCACATGAAGGATCATTTGTGAATCTTTGTATTTTGGGTATCTAATTTTGGTCATTTTGGTTCGGTAACAAAAGAAATGGCATACACAACTCAAAAGTCATATGAGTGTGATGGGTTCCGACCCAAAAATCACAGCTAATTAAGTTGTCAACTCCCAAGCATAAGTATGTAATGCAGAAAAAATGCGTTGTAGTGCAAATGCTAACAACTGTATTTGTCATTTTGGTTTGAAACCTCAAAGATTGGAAGTGGTGGTTGGTTGAAATGGCAGGGCAGTGATTATGTGGCTGTGATGCTGCAGATCATTCAAAGCTGATGCCCCAAGGGCTGAAACGTCATCAGATTGAAAAGCAAAACTGAGCCACAGATGGCGCAACATTTTCTACTTGCCAGTCTACTTCCAGTGATCAGCACCTTAGCAACTATACCTTTCTATGATACGTGATGTGGTGCCACATGTACCAGTGAGAAGATGACTTACATACCAGGTCATCCAGTTTCCACAGCAGTTTCTAATTACATCAGACGAAGTCTAGAAAGTTGTTACGGTGACAATGCTTTTATCCATTGTTGTTAAACAGTAGGATGACTGTAGGTAACAGAAAGTAATCTACCAGAAATATGCACATGTTTGATTTTTCTAAAGCCCTGTGCTTGAAGATGTTGTGTTGCCTTGCGGCTAAAGTGGTACAAGGTTCAACATTTCTGCTGACAACCCTGGGTCAGAGCCATAGTCTGGGCTCCGACTGTCTCAGTAGCATAATTTAAATCAATATAAAAGGAGTTTTTCTGGGACCCAACATCAACCAAACTGTAATTAAAATCAACTCAATTTCAAATATTGATAAAGATTAAACACTTCCTGACACAGGCCTCTCTCCACTGCACACAGTGTGTTGACAAAACATGGCCAAACCTAACTCCAGACCCCCAATGTGAGCCACTCTGTGCCATGAGTATGTGTGTGTGTGTTTGTGTGTGTGTGTGTGCATGTGTGAACTGGGGGGTATTAACTATAATTTGGGTCTTAATGACTCCTAATGGGGAGTGATACAGCAGCTTACAGTCAGTTAGCCAGATGTCCCAGCAGCCCCTCCACTGCCATCACAGCAAACACCAATCTTCTTAAGGAGACAAACACAAATGCAGACCGATCTAAAACAAAGTGGAACTAATGTGAAAGCTGAAGCATTTGACAATAAGGTGGAAACATAATTGAGTGTAATGGAAAAAGATGTGTACACAAGGGCCAACAAACCCTGAGAGAGAAACCAGTTCAAGTGATGATATTACAGTGATTCAAACAGATCAGGTGCTGTGCTTACTGACGTCTCTTTCCCTGACCATCAGAACTTAGTTGGTAAGACTAACAGGAGCCAGAGCAATTACCATACAGTTTAACAGCTCCTAGCCACCACTAACGCTGTTTGATTGGTGGAACAGTTAGGTCAGGAAGTTCAGAACCCTTCCCAAAGAGAAAGCAGCAGAATGGAGGTGATGACAGACCAATAATGAGGTGAAAACAAAACAGCAATTCAGTGTGATAGCCGAGATAAGTGCCTCTTCAGCTGAAAAGCAATGAAATGAAATGATCACCAAGACAGACAGAGGCGTTACTGCTGCTACTTTTTGAGCAATCGAATATAATAATAATAATCATGCACTAGTTGATGAAAACACATAGATAAATGTCCACAATGTCACTGCAGACACATCTTCAGGTTCAGCTTCCTATTTTGATTCAGCTTAGCCTACAAGTCCCAACCACACTCCAGGCATAACTTCTCCATCCCCAGCAGGTGTACTAAATGTGAAATTGATTTTCACAACTTTAATTGCCTAAAGTTGCCAACTTGGATCGTCATGCCAGAATAAAAGAAGCTGTAGAAAGTACACCTTCACATGAGAGGACTGGAGCTCTGAGTGCAACGTGATGCAACCGCGAGTAAAAGATGATGTGCTACAGAAACATCCAAATGTGAATGATGCCCCATTCTCCTATGTTTCCCCCTGGTGTCTGTGTCTCTTTGATCGGAGTCATCTTTCATCCGCAGATACAATGTGGCTACAAGGTGACGCAGTTGTTCGCGCACTACAGGAATTCCAGATCACGAGACGCGCTCTCCTGGATTTGCATATTCAAATTCTCCAGTCAAATCTCATGCTGTCGGTTGGTCTTTTCCACAACAGGGATTTGGGTTTTGTTTCCGTCTCACTGTTGACCATTTTCAGAGACAGACAGGCCTTTCTCTGCTGCCTCGTCGACAGTTTCTAATTTGTTGGGGGGCAGGACCAAAGTTCAACTATTCTCCATTGCACTAGCTTTCGTAATTAATTGCTTATTGTCATCACAGGTTATTTATTGAATGGTCATTTATGTCAATATTCTGGAAAATTTGAGTACAAGATCATTTCAGCTGAATTTAGACACATTACAACAGTAATGTTGTTACTGTGAACAACAAAACATGCATCAAGTCTAAGAAGGGAACTTCCCCAACTTGGAATAAAGAAGTGCTATATATGTCCTCTGAAGCAGAAGAATCAGCTCATGTTTCATTTGCTTTGGTAGATGTGTCTGGTCTCCCTCCTGTTCAGACAGATTTTCCATTCGATGTGATTCCGAGTGGGCCAGTCACAACTGATACCATGACTGACAGAGGAGCATCACTGATCCAAATTGGAAACGTTATATGTTGCACTTTTCGCTGCTCTGATTGTTTAGAGGTCTATCAGGTCCATCTACAGCATTTCATCTGGCTCAGAATTTAGAACAAGCTGTCAATCTAGGCAGTGCTAATCAAATAAGATTCTGTTACAGCATTGCCTATTTTTCACCTTAGTGTTTAGGGGTAGTATGAGATTGTTTATGACCAGACTGACATTTTTAATTTTCCTATAAATGGACCAATAACCAGCCCAAGGTTTCATGAGTTGATCTGGACAACCAACATGTTTCGTTGCTCTAATTGGCTGGGTGTCTGTCCATTCATGTCCAGTGGGAGCTTGGACCTTGGAAATCGAATAATGAATGTAGAGGTTCCAGACTAATATGTATTTGCAAATTAGTCTCAAGCCAAGCTATGATATCTCTGGTTTTGTTGCATTATTATCAATATCTTTTTCAAAAACCTGTCTGACAGTGTTTTAGAACTGCAAATTTGGTAATTATCATTCATTGTCAATAAAATGATGACGCCCTTTTCTTTTACCCCCTTTAAAAGAGTGCGAAATGGCAAGGAGAAAGAGAAACTACAAAACAAAACCCTTAACCAGCTGAAAACCAGAATCACAGCATACAATTCTGAATGATAGATGTTAAGTTGGGAAGTTCGACAGCGGAATATTCAACTAGTTAATGTGTAACCACTGTGATAACACGATAAGTCAGTTACCGACAAGTTTAATTTCCTATTCCTTCTTCGCCATAAACAATAAATGTATTTAGTCATTTAAAAGCTTTTATTAAGAAGCAGCATTATGTTGTGTTTTCCGCAGCAGTAACTAAACATGAGTCTTGAAACAGTAGATGTTCGAAAGAGCAAATCGGGATGTGAGAAACTGAAGAAATTCAATCAGAAGCTACAAAAGTACTGAGAACTGCACCCACCAACTTTTAAAAACATCCTTCTTTTAAGGTTTCCTGTGCAGACGTGAGTTGACTGTGGACAACTTGGAGGTAGGGTGGGATCTCTTGGCCCTACTCCGGAGCAGGTTGGTCGCCGGCACGGCTCGGCTCAACTCGGCTCAACACGGCTCAAGCCTGTGCAGTAAAACTGGTGATGGAAAAGCAAATCAGCACGGCTCGGTTTGGCCAAAAGTGCTAGTAGATAAATGGATGACAGTCTTACTCGAGCTTGCTCCAGCTAGTCACAAAACACACTCTGTTTTCTTCATGGCATAGTTTTAGCATTAATGGGATCATTTAAGCTAATAAATCAGATCGGTTTATACATTTTTCCCTCTCAGATATCTGATTCATTGATTTTGGCCAACATCAGGCCTGAATATTGGATCTGCTGAATCCCTAATATAAGGTTTCTCTACAGGCCAGCTGTGTGTTTAGGAAGTCCTCATTAGTGAGTTACTGCTCCTTCCCATTAAGAAGAACCAACTGAGGTGGTTTAGACACCAAGTGAGGCTGCCTCCCTTTGGGGGAGAAGGACAGAGTTGGAGACCCCATGGGAGACTAAGAACAAACTGCAGAGACTTTATCTACCAGCATGTGTCACATCCCCTAGGAAGAGCATGAGGAACTTGGTGCTCAAGCAGCTCTACAGTCACATATTGTCAGTGTGTGCATAACTTGAACGTGGTCAGAAGAATCCAAATGACACTGATCTTTTAAAGGCTGATATCAATACACTGTAACATAATATCTGTAAAGTCACATTATTTTTCCTGTTTGTTTTACAGATTTCGCCTATATAAAATACACGGAAATATCCATAATATACTTTTAAAAAGTATTAAATATTGAAATTAAATGAATAAATGTTGTTACTAATATTGGCCTCCTGACGTATCGTTTTGGCTCTTGTGGTGAAGATGAATTATTTTGTCATTTCTTAATTTCTTGCTGTTTTGAATTCGTCTTAAATATGATTTTTAAAAGAGATACATTTATCTGGAAGAGACCACAACCATCACAGACAGACAAGAATTCTTCAACTTATTATTACTATTTTTTTAAAAGAGGTGAGCTACATATAGTTACTTGACTTTGAAACTACAACTGCGACTTCTCAAATATTAAAAAAATATTATAATTAAAGCCCACGATCCTCAGGTAAGGCTGTGAAAAATGTGACTCTACGACAGATAACCTCTAGTTCTGTGAAGAAGCAAAAATGATCCATGCTGAATCTTCAGCTGTAGTGTTTGTATGTGTGAATCCTCCTACTCACTCCACAGAGTCCTTCTCACTCAGGACTCAGTACAGGACCAATATTTTCAACATACAATGGCAAACCACTTAACAGCTTATCCTGTTGGAGAAATGTTACACTCTCAACCTGCATGTGTGTGTGATATGTGGTATGAGTGGGGGCCGCAGGTGCCAGACTGGCGGCCGTTTCACACCCGTCTTCAGTAATTGGCCAGAGCACCCCATCTTCCTTCAATAGGACCCCCCTCAACACACACACACACACACACACACACACACACACACACTGGTGGGGGAATGAGGCAAGGCCAGCTCGGGCCTGACGCCACAGCAACCATGACGGCAGCCAATTATAGCACAGCAAGGCAAGGATGCGTGATAAAGTCACCTAGCAACTGAGAGAAAGGGAGAGAGGGGGGTGGGTGGGTGAGAGAAAAAGGGAGAGGAAGAGAGAGAGAGAGAGAGAGAGCGAGAGAGAGAGAGATTAACAGGCATGGACAATCAACCAGCCACAAACCAATTATGGAAGAGTGTGATGCAGTTGCTTGGCAACCCAAACTGAATGAGCAAGTAGAAGAGAGAGAGAGAGAGAGAGCAGGTTGGAGGTTGAGACCAGTGGGTGTAGAGGAGTATGGAGGTATATACTGTGTGTGTGTGTGTGTGTGTGTGTGTGTGTGTGTGTGTGTGTGTGTGTGTGTGTGTGTGGAGGGCTGTCTCAAGTTAGAAGTCACACTCAAGCTGGAGTTGCCATACCCAGTCGTTTTTTCATGTTTTAACCCACGAGCTGCATAATGTCACATAATTACACTTTTACATCCCTTCAAGAAAACCTTGTGCAAAATGTAACTTTGCTCTATGGGATCTATTGGTTTATTCAAAATCAATGAGCTCATTCTTAAAACATGCTTCAGTCACATAAAACCAGTGCACTGAATGTGAAGCCCACATTCATTTTTAATGAATCTATGATAAAAACATTAATGGCACATGATTTGTAGTTAATGAACTTGCTCACTGTTAGAGAACAGTGTAGTGGGGAAGAAGCAGTATTTAACGGTAGAAAATAAACGGTGAAATAAAATGTGTATGCTATATAAATCAGTTATGACTGCCAAGAAG
Source organism: Diplodus sargus (assembly GCA_903131615.1). NCBI lineage: Eukaryota > Metazoa > Chordata > Actinopteri > Spariformes > Sparidae > Diplodus > Diplodus sargus. The sequence continues at coordinate 4,960,488 of CAEMYA010000012.1, forward strand.
TAAAAATCTTTGTTCGCAGACATTAGCTGTCAGATGGTGCATTTAAATGTCATCCTACATGGTGAACTGTCAGAAGCTCTCACTGCTGTTTGAACACTGGACACTGAAAAGCTTGTGCACTTCAAAAAATGCTATACTAGAGAAATCTAAAAGCTGTTTGTGTGATGGTTTCAAATTGGATGTGCACACTGAGTTGACGCTCTAACAAAAATGTAATTGCAGGTACAGTTAAGCCTGAGTTATGGACAAACACTCTTATACGCCTTCAAAAACTGCTCATTTATTCTGCTGTCTCTGATGCCAAGTATATTGACTGTACAATTATGAGCCATGTACAGTTTTTAGAGATCCCACCAGATCAGAGAGAATCTAAGAACATTGTGAAAACTCTGGCTCTGGGTCAGAACAGCTCTGAGTGCTTAAAAGATACACTGAATTAATTTGTACATCTAACAATATTACAACTCAGCCCTAATTGGACATTTTCATATCAGAAAATGAACCCATTTTCATATCAAAGCTGTACTGCAGAGATATTATTTTGGACATAAACAGAGGAATACCATCAACTACATTATACATTATTTGGAATTTCAGCACATCCTCCTGACAGAACTCACTGTAATGATGTTTTCTAACGGCCTCTGGTGTGCGCTTTGTGACAGCAAGTGTATTGATGCAGTGCAGGCCTTCTGTAGTTGCTCCTCCCTGTAGTGTGTGCTATGTTAATCCCTCCCTACATGTATGTTCAATGATTTATGGTCATAATAACCCAAAAAGAGGATTAAGCTAATTAAACCACAGTGCTGCGCTTGTAGTGAACAGATCGGGAGGGAATACTCCACCCCCACATTTATACCACACACACATACATACACACACACACACACACGAGTGAGGAAGCTGCAGTGTCTTCGGGCTGTCTCCTTTTCAGTGAATGATTCTGCCTCTAAAAGCTCATCGTTTGTTATCATGACTCGACCATAGAATCATCAGAAGATTACAAATACTGCAGCTAGACGCCAGGATACCAGAAAGCTAGCCTGGATTAGCTATAATAAAGTTACAGCTGTGAGTTCCCCCTGGCTTTGCCAGGTGCTGCCCTGGAATGTCATGCTTTACTTAAAGCCAAGCGATGGCTGCTTGGATCATATAAGCCTGTAACACGCTGGATTAATGATGCCAAGGTTGCTAGTATTAATACACTGGAGGTCCACGAGCGATGAACAGTAATCCTGGCGAACCCCAAGGAAACTGCTCACAGTGGATGATGACAACTGGAGGCCATGAGCCACTACAGATACTGTAAATGATGCTGCGGTTTAAGCTAAAGTTGACTGCTAGCTTCAGGTGGTATCAGTCCGTACAGGCCTCATGCTGCAGATGAGTTCTGGATACAGCCTCAGTTACTCAGGCTGAGTTGCCCAATACAGAAAACATTTTGACTTGAAAACTGGTGAATGGATTTCTAAGAATATACATTTGTGGTGCACTGGTTTCAGTCACTTCTACATAAAGGTTTCTATTGACGGAAACACTGACATCATGCTAACAACAACAGTCACTTGGTAAACAGCTGGTGGTTGATTTGCATTGTGGAGATATGTAAAACTGGCACACTTGGTGGTCTGACCTATCTGACATCCCTGCTGCATTGCTAGTATTTTTGATCATTTGAACCTACCCTATTAGCAACATTTCATAGGTAACTACTAGTTCTAGGTAAACTCAAGCTGCCATCTTCTTTAACAGGCAAATTAAGGTTCAATCCATTAGTGAAAATGTTATTCATATTTGAAAGTTTTCAAACAAGCATTTTAGATGAATGAGATGTATAAAATTTCAACATTACATCATGAAAAGAAAGACAATTAAATTGTATGCAAGACCCATGATGCTGATGTTTTTATTGTAAACAAATATTGAGATTGGTTCTATTTTAAGGTCTTTTTGTGATTTTGCTTACCACTGAATGTGGTCTCTGGTTGCCACTTAAAAAAACTAAATCCCTTTTATGGTCATGTTCAAAGAGGCAGCACTGCCTGAAAAAGCACAGCCCTTTCATTAACTTCAGTCAGACCATTGTATTGACACAGTGGGGGTGCTCGCAAAGCAGGCTCCAGCAGAAAACACACAATCACCTAGCAATAAAGTCGAACCTGGCTGAATAAAAGGTGTTGCCTTAGCCAATGAAACATGTGCAAACACATAGATTATTTTGTAAAATGTATCTCATATTTCTACGTTTTATCTGATGATTGTTGCGTCGAATGACTAAGTGATTGTCTTTGTTATAACTTTACAGTGTTGTAAAATTCTTCCTAAGAGTTTTGTTAACAACTGTGTAGTGTTTATCTTAATTAGGCCAGATTAACCAGACACACTGTTTCATTTCCTCATTGACTTAGACCATATCTACAGAACCCTTCTAGGCAATGACACCTCCAAGGGGGGGCCAGCCGGGGCCCCTGGAAGATTGCTGGCCACCCCACCGGCCCCTCTAGAGGGCCCACTAATTTCACTGACTGACTGAGGCACTGTCTCAATGAGGAACAGCAATTTAAATCTCCACCTGTTGGGGCGGTAATATGCGTGCAGCCTGCCGGAATGTCAGCACAAGAAGCAGAAGAAGAAACAGTGCACAGGGCACCATAGCATCACTTGCCCTAAGTTTAATTAAATTGAAGAGAAGCCTCATTTTGTAAACTTTAAACACAACTCAGTCACCTCACACATTTTGACTCTAGTTTCCTCTCCGACTTCGCTGTTGCCAGAATCTTCTCTCTGCCCCGGTCAACGGACATGGCTGGCGGTAAGCTAACGCTGGCATGGCTTCTCGGGTCACGTGGTAGGAAAAAAAACTAGATGTGGATATCCATGCGATCTCATTGATCAGCACAGCCAAGCTATTGACAGTCCTGTCTTTCTACATGGAGTTTGCCTTTGATAGTGATCAAAAATCAATAAAAATGATGACAACAACTCTGTCTGACTGTATATGAGCAAAGTGCTCTATTTAACTGGAGCAGGAGGAGCACTGCAGTGCATGTCTGTGTGTGTAATGTGGTGCGTGGATCTCAGTTTTCTGATTGGACTTTACAGGCAATATAAGAACTATCATTCTGATTAACAGGGGATGGGGTGTGGATGGGTGAGTAATTCATCTTTGATGAGGAACATATTAATAACATAACCTGCAGCCATCCTCCAGCATCAGCGCCCGTCTTTGCGCCACATTCAGTGATAGTGCAAGTGTCATTGCTAGGTTTAGACCGACGGCCTTAAAATGAGGTGTGATCATGTGCTTTGCTGGTGCAAATCAGGGCAGCAGGGTTTTCCCCTCTATCCGTTTTCCCGAGACAGGGACACTGTCAAATAAAATTACATGTTTTATTTCTTTCTGAGTGTAGCAGACAGCAGCAGCAGGGCCGGGCCATGAGGTCTACTGTGACTACATACCTAATTAGCATTACAGTGGACCTTTTTGTTCACTTAATGGGCCATCATCCAACAGGTCTCCCAACCTCCACAAGGTGCATTGTCACACTGCAAGCAAGAACCCTGCATACCTTGCTGAATAGGGCAAGGGATCTGTATTTACAATGTAGCCTGAATCTTCACTCTACTGTAATCAGATTAGGTGATGTTTGCCGTTGCTATGGCAACAAATGGAAACTGCCATTAGCACAAATTAGCTAGTTTAGCCACATCGTCTGAAGCACAATAACCCATAAAATTACAATTTGTCATATTTGAACAAAATCAACAACAGCTATCAACAGCCATAGTCCATACAACCTTAACTAACATGTTGTCACAGGTTAAATCCCTGAGTAACTAGATTAGCTTTAGTGACGGTTGCATCAACAAGTATGCAGTTACCTATAGTTCCTTTAAACAGTGTAATGAAGATGTGCATCAGAGGGGATTTAAAAGTGGGTATACACAATCCTGACTGAGAATTATGTAGTTATATCAATCCAAAAATATCGAAACTACTTTCGACTTTTGGAGATCGATTCAAGCATCATCTGGATCGATATAAAGGGATCAGTTTCGGTTTCAGTTTTTCACGTTGTGCTCATTTATTTAGATTTCATCAACAATTAGAGCTGTCTAAAAACATTATGCCGTGAGGACACATGTAAGCCTTCTCTTTGCCTCTCCACTGCAGTGCTGGTGCTGTGTTGATTGCACAGTGTGTGCATTGTGGTCGCACCGCTCGCCCCGGCACGCACTCTGACCACTAGTTCGATCCAATAGTTCAGTGATGGCTGAGCGCAAGAGGAGTGCCGCTTGGAGCTACTTTGCCGCTGTAAATGAAAATGTTGCGAACTGTGATGTGTGTAGGAAAGCTCTTCACGGCTGTGGCAGCACCACAAACTTATTTAAACACATCACAAAAGAAATAAAAAAGAGAACACAGAGCTGCACCAGAGAAGAAAGGAGGAGTCTTCTCAGAAAGGCAGGGAATATCCAGGAATATAGAGTAGAATAAATAGTTTAGTCAAACTGATTAAATATAACATACTTTATTCAGACATCCGAATAATATATTGAACCCACTGAACTTGTTATCTGAATGAATTATTTCAATGAACTGAAAAAAAATATATCTATCTCAAACCTGAAATATGAAAACGGCTGAATATAGTAACAATTATATTGTATTATTATAACTATTATTATATATAATGACCTATTTGTATGTATGCACTTTCACTTATTTGCATTTGAAAGCTGTCCTGTGTTTTCAGATTATAAAGTATTACTTACAATATCAGTATCGGAGATGTCGACCTGGAATTTCTTGGTAATCAGGTCGAAACCAAATCTTGTGGAATTGCCCACCCCTACAGCCACTGACTGTCACTCTCCGCTCACTCACTATAAACTGCTCTGTTCTTAAAAAGCCGTGTCACTCTTGAACATCAGAGGCCAAAGCTTGGTGGATGACACAACAGTCCCAGATTCTACTGTAGCCCATTCCATTTAATACATTTCTTTCAATTTTTTGTAAGTTGAGGCACAAAATGAAGTTATTTGTCAAAAATTATAAAACATTGTAAGGAAAGATCATAAAAATACCCAAACACATATGAGTAGGACTTCAATAAAATGGCCAGATGGAACCCTTGACAAGGAACGTCGTTTTCGGCAAGTTTTCTAACCATCGGAGTACTTTACACCTAAAGTTTCCCCCATTTATGTCCATTTATTCACTGATTCAATAACTAATTAATTATTGCATTGAAACATTTTAAATACTTACGGCAAACATTGGCATAAGGGATTCATTTCAATGTATTAATCACAATGCTTTTAAATAATAAGATACAACTTTTAATTGCTTGGCAGCCTTAGTTCAAACACAAGCACATCATGAATTCATCACAATCTACAGTGAAATTCATCTTTATCTTCTCACGTGTTTCCTTCATCAACCCAAAGCTCGTCTTACATGATCACACATTGGAAAGCTAACGGCAAGCAGCTCCTGGACACATTAGCCTGGTGTGCATCCTGTCAGAGGGTCACTGAGAGGGCAGCTGTAGTTAGCAGCTAAGGATGCATGTCAGACCCAGTTGGACACGGCTGAATTCGCAATGTCATTTATTACCAGGCTATCAATCATCGGGCAATTACTGAGGCAGGGCCTTTTGGCACTGAACTGGTACTGAGACTCATGAGGAAATTAATAAATCTAGAAGACAAAAGAGGAAGCGGATAATCTGATGTTTTTCTTTGCAGTTTTCTTTAGAAGCTGCAAGTATCTTTTGATTGTTGTAAATGCTGGGTTATGTCTTTAGCCTTACTCAAAGCTCCAGGTTTAAGCACTTTGTTGAAGTTACAACAACTTGTAAGACAACAATACTGGCAATAGTATGAAGACATGTACATATTTTCATCATGTTGTTTCTGAACTTTGGCAGATTAGCTTCTAATGGGAAATAGACTACAGGGTAAAAAATGCTGTTCAAAACCAGTACTTCTTATATGATCTAATACCTTGGTGATTATTAATAGCAGCATTGTGAAGTGCCACTATGACACCAAGCACATGTCTTTTAAGCAAACATACCCACTGAAATACGAATGAAGGGCATCGGAAATAAAGGAAGCTTTGTCAACTGTGAACATTATTTTAACAAAATATCATTCGAGGCTCACAAGCTTATTTCTTTCATTGAAAAGGAGGAAGTGAGGGAGTGGGTGATACGGTAAGAGGGAGAGAGACTGTGCAGTTTTTAAGATTTGTTGAGATTATTTTTTTACAATGTTGGTTGAGACTGTAAGTTGTGAATTGGAGCTTAAGTTAAAGACGAAACAGGTAAACTCAAGGTACAGTGTATAAATTTAGTTTTTCTAAAATCAAGCACTTTATTTTAAGAGGAAAATGTTTCAATTCAATTTGACAGTCAGTTGGTTGTTGACTACATACTACACTACATTCAGTATACCATGTATGGCAGTGAATCTTAATGCAAGTTAAACATTATGATGTTCTAGACCTTCACTTGAAGAAACAAGACCTTACAGAACTTTAATTGAATACCACTGACTTAGAACAAGGAAATGTTTGGCCATATAACTCTGTCACCATATCTGTATGTTGTCCTGCTGCATTGCCCTGAATCTGGGGGACCCAGGGTCCATGTCAGACAAGAAGTTTTTGAGCAGTGCCTAAACACAGATCTCAAATGATGTAAAGGTGTAATTTTGGAAATTGACTGATGCTTGCAATTTGAAAATACATTTGCAAGTCCTAGAAGTTTTCTTGCATGTTCATGCATGGGTCCCAACACAGTATTTATTTTGTAAAAAAGAATCAAAATAAGCAAGTGGACAAAATCTCATGTTATAATTTTGGTCGAAAGGGCATCATGTATAGAAAGTGTTAAGAGTCATTCAATGTTCATCCAATATTTATGTGAATGCCCTCAAATTATAGCTTAAAGTGAAACTCTCGCCAAAATGCAACCTCGGCTTTTTTGTGAATGTACGTGAGTCAAACCATTGTGTAAAAGCATAATTACGACGAAGGAGGCACTTTTAAGATTTATCGTATTTTTGTTTTTGGGTCAACTCATTTTAAATAGGAGTGCTTGGGCCACTTTAGCAATAGCATCAAAATTGCTATTTAAAGAAAAAACAACAAAAAAATACGGTCCATGTTAAAAGTGCCTCTTTCGTCGTAATTATGCTTTTACACAAAGGTTTGACTCAAACACATTCACAAAAAAAAGCCTAAGTTGCATTTTGGCGAGGGTTTCACTTTAAAGTCAGTACTGCAACCTCATGATCATAGTTTCAATTCACATCCGAATTGCTGAAGCACAGATTTGAAAAAAAGTCTTCAATGCTAGCATCTTAATGTAGAGCAATTGTGCTGTAGGTATGGATAATAAATGTAACTTAGGTCCTACCTGTGTGAGTCCTCTGATGTGCCTTCAGATGGGAGCTCTTGGTGTAAACCTTCCTGCAGCCATTAAACTGGCATCGGTGGACTCTCTTTTTGTTCTCTGGTACGTCTCCTCCTAGAATTCCTCCTCCTCCCTGCTCACTGTCACTGAGGGCTCCTCCTCGGCTTGGTGGCGATGGTAATGCTCGTGCTGCCACCAGCTTAGCCGCCCCTAACCCCACCTTCTTTGCCACAAGTTTGAGCGTTAGTGTACCATCTGCCGTCGCAGTCAGTGTTTGTGTGGGTTTGATGAGGTGGCGGCCAAGCTCAGGCGATGATGGCGGTGTTAGGGATGTAACAGCGGCACTGAGCTGTGCGGCACTAACTCCTGTGAGGACTTGGTCCTTTGGTGTGAGTGTTTCAGTCCCTGCCTCTACTTGGGTCTTGCTGGGGTTGGGCACCTGGAGAGTTTTGCTCTGGACCTTGGGGAGCGTTACCAGTAGCGGAGGGGGGCTGGGCTGGTCAGGGAGACTTGGGAGGAGGGGATCCATCAAGTCCTCGTCACTGTCACCACCCTGCATGAAGGCTGGTGTTAAGAGACAGTCCAGCTCCTCATCAAAGAGCTCTGAGAATCGCTTGGGCTCCGTCTGTAGATACCGCTCCAACTCTAGACATGTCTGTAAGAAAAGAAGCAAACAGACCCAGACATAAATACTCTTTACACCTGCTAGTTAAGTGTTTCTGACAAGGTTTCACATAACTTTCAAACGCAATACTTGTTCGGGCAGCACACTGAAATCCCATTCGTATCCATTGATTCGCCATTAGTTTTTTATTCATTCATTCTTCAATCAAACAAACACCAGCAAACGTGGCTCAGTGACACAAGTCAAGCATAGTCAGTTTATATAACCCAAATTTAACTATATGACTACTGCATGACAAACTGTCCTGTGAGAATACAGCTCTCTTTCATTTCCCCCAGTACAACTTTTTGTTTCTCGTTTTCTGATTGCTTAAAATGTGGGTGCTGAATCCTGAATTTATCTACATGTTGGGCACTGTGTAAGGAAGGGCTGCTCTGTCTCCATAGCAATTCCTCTACACTGTTGGCACAGTCACTCCTCTGTTGGTAGTTATGTTTTCTTATATCATCCTGTGTCTATGGCCAGGCTGTGAGCACTCAGTCTGTACTTTGTTAACATGTTTCTGTGTTTAACATCAGTCACCATGGTCAGGTAGGTTACCACAGGGTGCTGTCTTTTTAGTGTCAGATATCATTGCATTTTACTGTGTGTGTGATTTTTTTTTTGTGATCGGTAACCTGAAAACACAAGTCAGCATAGATTCCATAGATTTATTTTGTCTAGCTGTTGTGGAATAGTAATAATAGTGGGTGCGTTATGCAGAGAAGGATATCATCTGCATATAACAATATTTTGTTGATTGTTTCTTTGGTGGTATATCTATGTACCTGAGGGTCTAGTCTGATGCTTTAGTCCAAAGGCTCGGTAGCTGGGGCAAAGATCGAGGGAACAGGGAGTGTCCCTCGGTGAAAGCTAAATAAGGTCATAAGATCTGGTTTGTTAGGATTTGAGCTGAGGGATTTCTGTAGATTAATGTAATCATTGACAGGAATCTACCTCCAAGATGAATCTGCTGAGGACTTCGAATAAGTAGTACCACTCAACATGTTTGAATGCCTTCTCTGCAACTATTGCTACAGTTCTATTATTACTCTTTGGAGAGGCAACAGTACCCTGAATCTCTGCGACCGTGCATTTATCTGGAAACATATTGATAGTTGTAGGTTCTGGGGTGGCTTTTGAGGTGTACAGGTCAGTATAAAATTCAAGAAATCTGCTAGTTATGACATCAGGCTTTGAAAGTAATTTATTATTACTAACTTTGCGTTTATCGTACGGCTTGTTCTATCGTTTTCCATTTTCCTGAGCTGTCTACTGTATGTGGATTTTCTGATCTTCCACCTTTGTGGTTTGGTCTGGTAAAGTTAAGTTAACTCAAGCGACTTACATAAAGATGTAGATCAGTTGAATAGATTGACACCATTGGCAGGAATGCGTATTGTGTCACCCATGATAAGGATAAAGATTAAAATATACTAGTTTTAACAGTTTCTGGGAACCGGGGCACGAAATGCAATTTCCGAGGCCAAAGTCATAAAGCATATTGTATGCATCACCATCCATATCCATGTCCAAAAAATGTAATCATATGTTTGAATGAACAAAAATGCCTCTAACTATTTCTGACATCAGTATATGTCCTTTCCTTCCAGGACAGTATACTCATGAGGGACTCTGTTTTCTCGTCTCTATAAATTCAAATATCCACTGTAGGCATTATATTTCTGCAGCTGTTTACCGTGTCACCTGGCACACAGCAGTCCAGAGAGAAGAGGGCTTTAGTCTGTGATTGATTGTTGCTGCCTGGCCGAGCTCTCCAGAGCCCTGAACTGTGGAAGCCTTGCCTGTTTCCTTCTGCTCACCCAAATCAACCAGCCATGGAAGTTATGTTGCAAGACAGAAGAAGGGAGGGGAGCACAATGATCGACGGAAAGTCAAAAGAAGACACAAAGGAGAAGGAAAAGAGATAAGGAGAAAAAAAATGATGGAAAAATAAGCTTAAAGTGTTAATGCAACCGTAACCTGAATTTTTTAGACATCTATACATTTACAGATTTTGGCAGCAGACCAGCAACGCCACAGTGTTTGGTCCGCTGGCCTTCTGTGCCACTGTCAAGGGCACCTGCCACATTACCTCAAGAGGTTTGAGTCAGAGGCCTTCAGGTCACTAACCTACTTTTCTAACCTAAAGGCTACACCTCTCCTCTCTAAACTATTATGTTTTCTGTAATTCCTGCCCCCTCTCATCGTCAACTAACACCTGCACTGCTGTAGTCTACATGGAACCCATCGACCATGGACTATTTGATCTGACCCCTGCTTTGATCTCTTTCGCCTGTAAGACTAGTTATTTTTTCCAAATTCAGCTGGCCACATCCAACAGGACAAATAAGACACATGGACTGTAGCTGTTATAGCTTTAAAAAGTTAGCGATTTGAGAAAAAAAAAAAGAAATCCTTAAAACAAGGAAACAAAACCCCTATAATGTTTGTCTTTTTGTGATGATTCCTTCTTTTTTTGTCAAGAGAGAAAGAGGGGGGGAGACAGCAGGCTAGCTCTGTAATTCTCCACTCAGCACTTTCGTCAGCTACCTGGCGGGAGTACTGTCCTGCAGCAGAGTGCCTTCACTGCATCTTCTTGGAAAATGAATTTCCTCTTTTTGGCCAAAGGCCTTTGGCAGCTGAAGGGTCTCATCCTGATTTCCACCTCTGCCATGGGAGCAAATTACAGACACTATAGAAATGTTTTTTCTTGGCTGCAGCTGGTTGACTTGGTCCATTCAGACAGGCCAGCGCTGGAGCTTTGCTCTGCTCTGCTCAGCCTCAGTGATGAGACATACAAACCAACACATTTAGTCTCAACATCTGTTGAATGGAGATAAGCTGAACTTTTTACTTGTCTCCTCTTTTTCTTCTCCTTGAAAGAATGTCTGTTTTGCTTTTGGATTTGCATATGAATATAAATCAAAGATATCTCTCCAGGGGGGTTACACTGCTTTATAGGAAAACTTAAAAAGAGAGGCATGTATGTACAGAAGCACAGATGATGCCCAGTAACAATGTGAGTTTCAAAGCTGTATCTAGTGCTGTGAAGAAAACCTTCTGGTTCGCCTTTTGTCCCTATCTTGGTTGGTACGATTTTATAGCACCAGTATTCCTTTTAGTAACTGCACTGTGTAACATAATATCTGGTCAGGCATGCTGAAGGAGGCCATTATATCTCTGTAAGAATTAGATCAACCATTTCTATTGCATCTAGAAACCATTACTGGACAGTATCGGAGAGCCATCAGGTTATTTTGACTTAAACAGCAAAGTGCTTTATTTCAAGACAAAATAGCTGCATGGCTTGGATAGCAGAATGATGGGGCTTACAACAGAATTGACTTCCAAAGAGACTCAAAATCGCTGGACCAACCTACCCATATCTCTTTCTGGAAAAATTGCAACGATCAAATGTCAACTCTGTTAATTGTCAATGATCCCAATATCTCCTGACACTTGGATTAGGGTTAGCCATCACAAATTTTACTGGAAAAATAAAACTCAACAGATAAAACTCTCAACTTTACATAAATCAAAATCCTGGGAAGGAAACCAAACTCTTAATTTTCTAACTCTTTTAACTCTCTAAACTCAACCCATTCAATTATGACTCTCGCTGGCTGAAAACTGAACAAGCTCTATGCAAAGACATACCATTATCAGACCTCCCATTTATGAGTAAAACCATCAAGCGACAACCCTGTTTTCAAAACATAACCATAGCCTCAACTCTGACCTTGTTGGAAAGCACTTCACAGCACTAGCTCCATAATAAAACACCACTGAAGATCCCTTCCTGGATAAATAGAGGAATGACACATTTACACCATATCATTACATATAGGTAATCATTTTGCTAATTTTAAACAGCTCATCCAAGAGTTTGGCATTGGCAAGTCTCAAATCTCTGGAATATATGCTATCAACATCAATAATTCAATCATTTCTCAGAATCAAAGAAAATCTCTCAAGAATAAAGCATATATATTTTAGACACCTCAACCTGCCTCCCTGTCAATGAAGTATTTCATATAATACACTATGTGGATGAGAGATTACACAAAATAGGCTTTGATGACAGAGACAGATGAACACACTGTTCACAGAACACAACTGATACTTATTTACAAGTGACCTGGCACTGCTCACCAATCAGATACTTCTGGATACAAGTTACAGATTAATTATGTCACCTGCTTGACTGTCACATCCCTTTATCCCCTGAGATCTGCATCCTAGGCAACATATCAGGGATACAATGACACAACTCTTCTTCCAACACTCTCCTCACAGCTCTCACTATCGCCAAGAAAACCATCGTATTAAACCGGAGATCTAGAAATAAACTAGACATCAAACATAATGGATAATGGATGAATCATTTTCTAATCGATCATATATCCCTGCAATGTTTCCCACAGTACATTTTGCCCATTTTGAGTTAAGGCTATCTGGTGCACTTAGGCAAAAATTAAGAAGCTATCTCATAAATGGCATGACCATAGATGAGAAATTGTGGAGAACATGAAAATGCATGTATGTATAATGTAGTCCAATCGTCACAATTTACTCTACTACACGGCTCTGGCTATACAATAACACAAGCCTATGAGCTATAGTCAATAGTCAATATCAATCTATTGCCGCTATCTTGTAGCCTACTAGTCCTGACTTATTACTATACATTGACTAAGAAACCAAATAACTTGTCTTGTTTAAAAAGTGTATGTGAGTGCCATCTTAACTGTATACCATCTTGTCTGTGTGGTTGGTGCTGGAAAACGTGACGGTCATTTCTGTCCACGCATGTGAACGTGTCTACATGGAGGAAAAAAGTATGGATATTTGCAAAAAGGACCTATTTCATGCTTTGGAAAACATTTTTGCATTTCTTTTAAAATGTAAAACACAGTCAATCTGGGTAAAACACAACTGTTTAACACAGCTACAGATCTGAGATACTATGAGGATGTAAAGGTCATGCAGAGGAGCACTTTGATATATAATTTATGCAGTTTTTCCAGTTCATTCATGTAGCTGGCGATTACATTTTCATACTGGAGGATTCAGACCGTTGCTGCTTGCGTGACACAAGAGAAATGTTTCTTGAGATTGAAGGAAACACAAAATGAGATTTCTCTCCTATCTAAACACATTTTTCTCCATAGTCTTCCCAGGTCTTTGTAGAATTACATTTTTGCCACTGTACTCTTTCTGACATAAACATTATTCATCATATTCAGACACAACTACAGCAACGTGAACATTAGTTTGCTTTGATACAGTAAATACAGTCTCTGTTGGTACATTCTGAAGGCTGTATTTATGTTTATATATTTGGACTACAAAAATAGAAAAGGTCTGTGTCTCTTAGTCGGGGCTGGACTGATGCTGAGGATTGTGGGAGGTGGGCGAAGAGGACAGAGGGTAGAGAGAGCCCGAGGCTGTGGAAGAGGAGCGAACGGCAATCAAACCCACAGCTGGCAGTGAACACACCGCCTCTGACATCACACGTATGACCTTCTCCTTCGTCTGTTTCTCCTACACACCATGAATATCAGGTAACAATGACATGTGTGGCCCGCAGCCTGTGTGTTTGTGTTTGTGTGTGTGTGTGTGTGTGTGTGTGTGTGTGTGTGTGTGTGTGTGTGTGTGTCAGTGGCTGCTGGCTAACAGCTCAGACTGATAGCATGTGTAGGGCTCACCTCCTGTCCCCCTGTTCAGTCCCACACCATATGGAGAAAGGTCACATCGAAAAATACACACACACGCGCGCGCACGCACGCCCGCATGCACGCACGCACGCACGCACACACACACAGCCCATACACTTATTTTAATTTTCTCACATAAAAAAATATTTTGACCAACTGTTGGAACATGAAGCGCTGCTGGTTGAGTCATCAGTACAAACAATGAGACACTGAGCTTGAGAAAATCTGCTTCACTGGCAAGAGTTCAAGGGTGCATAACAGCAGGAAGAGAACAGTTTTAGGACAGAAGTCAACTAAATCCAACAGACCAGAAATAATGGTCAGAAATATTCAATCAGAGAGCTTCAGATTCGGTCGGCCTCCAGCTAGCAGCGGGCTGAAGTTAGGTGTGAATAAAAATAAATAAAATAAATAACAAATGCTGCTTTCACGTAGCAGATTATAATGAAGGCAGAAACCTCCTGTTCTTCCCATTTGTGAGCGCTCATGCTTTACTCAAAGATGGTTACCGCTATTCACATCACATTAATGGATCACTCTCACTCCCATTTAGTTAAATACAGTAACTTGGTCAGCGGCCCTACACCCGGAACTCTTTTTTCTTTCTTCTCCTTCTGCTAGTGCCAGTTTTTCAAATGCAGGGCTCTTTGGTCAGGTTTGCAATAACAAACACGTAATGTCCGGTTAGACTTTCAAAATAAAGCTTGCTGAAAAACATCTAAAATATTAAGACATATTATGACTTTTAGACAGCTGTTAGCATTCTGAAACAGTCTCTTTTTGGACCCAAAAACTACCTGGTTAGGTTTCGGCAAAGATAATGCGTTGGATTTGAATAACGATGCTCTACCTACGTAAGTCATATTACCATACTTCTGTGGCTTAAAAACAGATCAGCCACCGATTTCATCCGTCAGTAACTGTCAACGTTAAAGGCTTTTCAGCCATTAGGCCTCCATTTTATTGACACATCTGTAGCAGATATTGAAGCTTCCCATTTCCCATTTTAACCTGCTCACAATACAACTAAGTGCTGAAGCGAATATTTTTTTCCCATGTGGCTTTTCTTGATTACAGCCTCAGTGACTGATGTGAATGTAGCATAAGGTGTACTGTTTTGCTTTTCATGGCAATTATAAAGTGTTCTGATCATGCAACTGATGCTGGCCGGCTTACTCTTTGTGGCTCACAGGTGCTGTGATGTTACTATATGTAGTATTTAGTACACAAAACTCAAGGCAATGATATCAGTACAATTTGAAATGTAGATTCCCAGTGAAAACTCCTGCTGCTCTGCAACTCTTTATAACCAGCATTTAATGTGTGCAGGAAATCAGTTGTAAAAAACCCCGTGATTGATGTGATGTTCAGTTCAGGGTTTTCAACGTGGCTTGTTTTAAATGTATTTGTGTTGGAGGTCAAGGTCAAACAAGGTCGCAGTAAATGCAGCGTCACTTCTGAAGGGAAAGTCAGCTGTGGTTGTCCAGAGCAGATTGAACTTCATTTTAAAAGCTCTAAATTATGTTTTTGTTTACTTGTAAAGGCAACCACATTTGTGTGAACAGCTTGTGGATCTATTTCATACACAGAGCAGATACAAACAATGGAAAACGTCAATCTTGTCCTCCATCAGCCCCTTTTCCCTCATGAATGTTTTTCCATTTATATTTTGAGTGTTTTGATTGAATATCTGAGCTAAAATAGCTACCAATGATGTGCCGATTCTCCCTGCCCGTGTGTGTGTGTGTGTGTGTATGTATGTGTATGTGTTCTCATCCTGCTGAGGTCCATTAATAATAAATGCAGAGAGCAGAGGGCTCTGGATAAAAACGCTAAGAGCTTTTGACAGACAAAAGATCATCGAGGACGGAGCTCAGCAAACAGACTGAAGTGGGTTCAGCAGGAGATGCTCCGTCTGTGTTTGCATGCACGCGGTTATGTGACTTCCATTAGGACAATGGTGAAATTAAGCCATTTACACGATTCGTTAAAGTGACACTTCTTGTAATGATCTGCTTCACATGTTTTTGCCACATGAACGGCTGACTGAAAAACAAGAGGAATATCAGCAGTTTCCATTTTACGGTCATCAATTTTGAATGTCCTACACACGACAGAGGATGTCCAGACTGTTTTAGTGTGAGTTGCCATGTTCTGGAGATACTGGCTGTAGAGATGTATTATCTTGAGTAACCGGGTCATGATTTCATGGACAGAGACACTGCTGTTGAGTTCCTCAGATGTATTTTTGGGGACTATGAGCACCACAAGCCAAGTGCCACCTAGTTCCATTATAAGGGAGATAAGGCAGACATCACTGTGGCTAATATATTCAAAACTCTGCAACTCACACCCAAAAAATGTAGATGAATAAATCGCACCGATTGGGGTGAACTGTCCCTTTAATTCTGCTCAGGCGTTGAATAGATGCAGGTTACAGAAATGATTGCATGTACTTATAACAGTAAAATCACAATGCAGAACAATTATTTAAACTATTTTCACCCAAAAATTAGCCTCAACTCACCCGCCAAGTGCCAAAAGTTCAGTACAAGCCCTATTAAAACTCTTTACACACACCTAAGCTTCAGAACCAGAGAGAGCTCTGCCAGACGTGACTTACCACCGTATCAGCTTACGCTTTAAAATAATTCTTTTCCCATGCTTATTCGCAATGTTCCATACAGTGATGAGTGACTCGCCCCACTCTTACTGTAAGATTAAGACATCTGTGTTAACCGTCAGACAGACAGATGAGGCAGCAGCAGCTCAGCCGGTTGGTGGGAATTGTGTGATATAAATGTCAGGTACACGCTTACAGGGAAGGAGAAAAAAAAAGCCTTTATGTCAGAGAATGGTTTGCTCATGGAGCAGCTTGACAAGCTGAACAGTGATACTGTACAAACACACTTTGTGCTTTCACTTTCTTTCTTTTTTTTTTTGCTCAGCAATTTTAAACGCTGAGATCCACTCTGACATCACGAGCCAACACTTCACAATCAGTCTGAGTTGTGAGACGACTAGTAGCTTTATAAAACATAATGGACAGTTAACCAACACGTTTAATAATGTTTTTTTTCAGACTGACTTATTCAAACCCTCTAAAAATGAGCTGAAGTCATGTGGCTGCCTTGTACGCTGTGTGAAGCTGTGTGTGACACAGATCACATGAGATGTCAATAATAATGTTTCAATTTTAAAACATTCCTTCATTCATTCATTATCCTTAACCGCTTATCTTTTACAGCGTTGTGGGCGGCTTGAGCCGATCCCACCTGACACTGGGCGGATGGGCGGGGTACACCCTAGACAAGTCACCAGTTCATCACAGGGCTGACACACACAAACAGCGACTCTCACTTACATTCACATCTACAGGCAAATTAGAGTGATCGATGCATGTGCTTTGACTGCGGGAGAAGGTGGGAGAGTACCCAGAGAGAACCAACGCAGGCATGAGGAGAACATGCAAACTCATCACAGAAAGGCCCTGCCTCAGCCAGGTCCTGGACAGCGTTTGAGAAATAAGCTCTGTCCATACTAACAGCTTGAAAATGCATATCCCCTGACAATTCTTGTACAACGGGTGCTACTCTGTGGTTAGCCGCTTAGCCAAAGAAATACAAACAAAGAGCAGCAATGGCGAAAAGTTGTGAAATAAATACAGATTGCTGGCATACACAGGAAGGTCGGCTCTGTAATTTGTCCTCCATTTTAAATGAACTGCTGGTGGTAAAGGCTGATGTCCTTGTTGAAAGAAATAATGTGAACAGGGCAATATTGAGTCAGGGAAGGATACAAAAAGGACTCAGTCAGGAAGGGAACACTGGAGTCTGAATCGTAGTTTTTAAAAGTCACCATAATTGCAATCAGTTTTTAAACTGAAATGTGATCAGCAAATTTCCTTCTTTTTAAGGGTCCCAAAATAAAAAAATAAAAAAAAGTAGTGTGGACAACAGGCACAGACGAGACAACAGAAAACAAAGATGTTAGTGCAGATGTAGAGTAGCTTCAGTAACATTGGTGAGCAAGTCGAAGGGAGTGAAACACCGACAACAAGCCCTGGGTTGTAAAAGAACTCATATTTCCTTGAAACTTCTTTGACACACACATCTGAGTCGAAAACAGATATGGTGGATTAGAGGTTGAAATTTTGCAAAGAAAACGACTTAAGCCCTGATCCTTTCAGCTCGCTCCTGTCTCTCTTTATCTGCGAGTGTTTATTTTCTCTCCACATTATACAGCTTTTGGCTTCAAATTATGTTTTTCTCTTTGCTTTCGCATACAAATAGGTCCTAATTAAAGTGCTTTGACTTCCATAAACTGCTCTTTGAAGCTCTACCTCTTGATGGATCTCGCTCTCTCCACACAGCGGGCTCTGATGGCTAATTAGCCACTCAA
>CAEMYA010000012.1:4980059-4996548 GCA_903131615.1 Diplodus sargus
TGTGTCGTGTGTGCTCAGGTATCCCCTCACTTCTCCCTTAATTGAAAAAGCAGCAGCACAAACAGAGGAGAGTCCTGCAGGGCCTCGTGTGTTACAGCAGGACGAGGCTTCAATAAAAGAGGTTAATAGAGATGAGAGCGTGTAGAAGAATGCTGCAGTGTTACTGGATGCTCTTTGATCTGACAGAAGATTAGTCTGAAAAGAATTTGCATGGCTCCATCTGAGTCTGAATCAAACACACAGTATACTGTATTTCCACCAATCATTACTCTAGCTTTGATTTTGTCAATCATCTAGTCATCAAAAAATCCCCAAAGTACAAACCCACACTTAAATCCTTTGGTCCAAGTCTAAAGCCAAGTAATTTTTCTTTAAAAAAAAAAAAGTTAAATAGTGATGTACTAATGTACGCCGTATCTGAAGACATGCACAGTCAATAATGACAAGTAAAGGAGACATAGGGGCCCCATCATGCACATGGTGCTAACTAAAATACAGATGAGTACGTAACTAAGCGCAAGTAAATCTGAGCTTAGTGAGAGAGAGAGACCAGTATAACCACTGAGAGCCAATCAGAAAGCAGTGAGCTCACGAGAACCAGAGACAAAGAAAAGATAATAAGCCAATGAGAGTGAGAGTACAGGAGTGCACGAAGAGAGGAGGCTCTGAGCTTTTACTGCTCATGTGCGCACGCGCACACACACACACACACACACACACACGCACACACACACAAATACACATGCACACACACACACACACACACACACACACACACACGCACACACACAGCTTCACCTCCGACCTCCAGCCTCAGCCAATGAAATTTTAATCAGCAGTCTCTGGTGGAGGAGAGCACTCAGACTCTAATGCTGGGTAACTGCTCTCCTCCTCTCTCTCCATCTTGTCTCCGGTCTCTCTTTCTTTTCATGCCTTGAGCACCTTGCCCCCTCCGCCATCTCCTCCCTCTCACTTCCATAAACACCTCTCCCCTCCTCTCTCATTCACAAAGCAAAGGTCAGCTGCTCCTCTTTCTCCTTCATTTTCACTTTACAGCCTTCCCCTTTTTGTCTCCATCTTTCCTTATAACATCTTCTTGGTGAAACAGATGAAGCATCTCATCGTTGTTTCATGGTCAATTACAGAAACCGTTTTACTACCTCACAGATTTTAATTTTTTTTTCCAGTAAGTAATCTTAAGAGTCAGCTAGTTATTCTTATAATTGATCCTGATTGGTATTCACATTCCTGTAAATCATTTCATTTCCCCATCCAGCTGCACAGATGTGTTTATCACTTTAACTGGTTATAGGAGAGCTCATATTAATTACTTTTATACTGCTGGTCAACTTAATCAATGACAGCATAACAATTTATTTTTATTGTTATTGTATATTTGTTTGAATCAACGGAGTATATAGTAACCAAAGTCATCAAATGCATTTTTTGGAGACATTTTTTTTATATTATCAGAAAATGTAAATACTCAATGAAAGCACCGGTCAAGTACCTCAAAATTGTACTACACAATATTTTAAATGGACAGTGATTAAATGTACTGAATTATTTCACCACAGGGATTAACAGAGACCTTAGATGCAGTTACATTACATCTCTAAAGTCTCTAACAACAGCATCCTGCAGAACTGCACCAGTCTATCATTACAAGAAAGAGTCAGACATCTTCAGGACACACTACATTCAACTTGTTGAGACCAGGAATTCGACCTGCCCCGGTAAGTGCAAGAAATAACGTTATGGTCTACCTTTTTTTGCTAGTCAGCTGGCTGAAAGAGGACTGAAATGGTAAACTGTGAGACCCTGCGATTGAATACATATCCATCTGTGTCACACTTGACCACAGGTTAGTTGACAATGTTACTGAGTAAATGACGTGGGCTAAATGTGCCTGTACATGGACGGGGATTTAATAGAGACTCTGTAACTGTAACTGCAGTTTGTAAGGTGAAAAATTCATGCTCTACTATAGAACACCTGCTTTCAGAATGGAGTTTGGTTAACCACTGTGTCCCCTCGACATACCACCAGATACAATGGGAATTTTGGTATTAATAAATCACATAAATTGAGCTGACCTACCTTCTAATAATAAAACTTGGCAACACCAACATTGGAAGTGGAGCTTAAACCAGCCTCTTTTCACCTCCTCTCAGTTTGTGGTAAACTGTCGCGTAATTACATGTAAGCACAAACGGCTGTCAAGACAGAGACAGTGGCTCTGCTTCAACACAGCGATGTAATGAGTTACCAGTAAAATCACATTGGACAGATTATAAACCAGCTAAATACAGAGTCTTACTGACAGAAAAGATGATAGATGGCAGAAGAGTTACCTGGACATTCAGTAAGGTAGTGTCAAGTTAGTCCACTTTGATGAGGAGACTGGGACTGAAAGGACACTCATCAGCCACCATTTCCTTACTTTTTTCTATATAATGATGCCGAGTGTAGATCGACTACAACATAGCATGATTGCTTTCAGATTTTAGCTCCTATTAGCTAAAAAATCCATATAGTATTCTTATTTTATGCCATTAAATCGACAAAGGGCCGAGATTTTGCATTTACCGCCAGTCAAACTAGAGGGGCTGTTTTCACCCATGGGGGCATGTCACAAGGGCAAAGTACCCTGATGGTGCTGGCTTCACATGTACAATTGGAGAGACAGAGGCTGCAGCAGAGCCAAAGGAGCTCATTTTTAAATTATGAATTCTTGTTGGCAATTGGAAAAATATAACGTGGATAAAGATAATAGGTGACCGGACACAGAAGCTGATAATAATCATTCTCTACACTCATGCTGCTTCTCTGCGGTTGTAAAACTTCTCTGGCTTATTGTGGATAAATTAGCTGTCCTTGAAACAGATCCTCACCATTGAATTAGAGTGTATTGCTGCTGTATGTACATTTACTTGATAGATATGCCCTGTGTTGTAATGGTGTAGTCGCGTGTGGAAATGAAACTGTTGAACTGCAGCTATTGATTGGCAAGGTTGTGCAACTTTGATCAGCACCCAGCAGTTAGCTTGCTAATACAGCTATACACTGTGTTACTGTAATAACAGTATTGACACAGTTAGTGCTGTACCAGTTCAACATCTGGTCGTACAGCTACTGTAGACTCACACTGTATTAGCCTATAAATAACACAGAGTCTCCCTAGTCTTTTGCACAGGGACCTACGACTGGAGCTTCTGGTATGTCACAACACAAGTTACATTATGTTTTGTACAATCAATTTATTCTTTAATATTTGATCGACTAGATTATTTGTTCAAATTATACATAAAACTCATCTAAATTGAGAAGTCACCTGCATAAAGGGCAACACATACCTGCAGTTACCTGCAATAGGGGATGTTGTCTGACAGACAGACTTACACCAGACACACTGTTGGATGTCAAGACTCATTTGAGATACAATGAGCTGCTGCAGCTTTTATTAGTTGGACTTATATTGCAACATTGTTATGCATTCGTCCTACAAGTAACACTGACTCCGACGCTGACCACATTTCACAGAAAATCTGTGTGACGTGATTGAGCTCAGGTGTTGCGGCCTCCATCGGAGGAGGAATTTATTGCTCTGCAGGTGTCACAGCAGCCAGCAGCATCACCAAAGTGTGGACATCCACAGGGAGATGGATCGGGGGGTCAAGGTGATCACTGTGTGACGCTTCAGTACAACAGAAACCCTTTTCACCTCGATGTGAGACATGATCTGGGCAGTTTAAATTAAAGGGATGGATTTGCTAGTTTTGCGTTTCATATACTACTACTGACAACTTTTAGCATTCATGGTCCTGTTGTATCAGAAACATCTCATATGCTCTTTCACAAGGAAAAAAAATATGAAGATAGAAGAGTTTTGCTAATAATCCTTAACTACAGGTGGTAAACAAAACAGACATTTCTGTTTCTGTTGTCAAAGTTTATCATGGTGTCGATAAATCGCAATACAAGTTATACAATGTTCTCTGCAGCCCTTCAATAAGGTATCAAATATTTAATCAGCAGCTTTCAAAATGGAAGTTCAATTTTTCAGTGAGACAAATGATTCAAAAACATTTTTAAAATGCTTCAGAATGTGCGTCTGCAGGGATTTTTTTCTTTCTGTCTCCTCCTCAGAAAACGCTCTTTCAAACACACACACACACACACACACACACACACACACACACACACACACACACACACACACACACACACAATTTTCATTGTCCATGGTTATTAAATACAAGGACATAAAATTAATTAACAGCTTAATCGCTCACATGCGTGCACACACATGCACACACGCTCACACACTGCTCTAAACGGGCGAGGCAGGTACGGCCTTTTAATTTGAAGAATAATTTAATACTGCTTAACCAGGCTTATGGCTATTCTCTCTCTCTTTGTCCCTCCGCGTGTATTTGTGTGTGTGTGTGTGTGTGTGTGTGTGTGTGTGTGTGTGTCCTAGCTATTTCATTAACTGGCTGAAATGGAGGGCTTGAAATCTGTGCCAGAATTATCTATTCCTCTATGGAGCCAGATCAAGGCCATAAGGGTGTTAATGTGAATTTTGTTTTTTAAAGTTTTGATATTGAATTCTTAGAAATGTCAAAAACATTTTGAACATAAAATGCAGTTTAGGAAAAGGTTCATTTCAATTTAAATGTGATTTTGATTTAATCCTGATATTCCTATCTTCTTATATATATTTTCATATAATAATAATTGTTTCAGTTGTGGATTTTATGCTTCACTTTCAGATGTATTTTTTCAAGTTTCAGAGTTTCATCGCTGCACAATGCATGCCCAGTTTTGTGTCTGTGACTTGCTCTGAAGTCATGCTCATGTGGGCAACAGTAATCTCACAGGACGGAGGTGGCTGCATTTTCTGGAGCCAGGTGCTGCAGTTGCTCTCCACCAGCTGCTAACACCTGGCTGTCACCTCATCCAACAGCTTATTGGCTTAGATACTGACCCAACTACAGAACGTTTAATAGAAACTTTATATTTTTGCTGAATTGGAGAGTTTTTTGATTTTGAAGGTTTAGGCTTTTCTGTTTGCAGAAGACATGCTGTGTGGCCTGTGTGGAGACTAAACAGCCCACATTAATATTATAAACAGCACACAATAAATAATTGATGCCTATATTAGCATTTGACTAATTTAAATAAGCCTGTAAAATATTTAACAACAGAAAAATGTGTGGTAAGTGGGATATGAGGATTCAGATGTGAAGCGTCGCCAAGATAAATATATGACAGATCAATAAGGAAACCTATTATCTTGCATTCTCTTCCTTTGTGTCTGACTTTTAATGGAGCTTACAGCTGTTACAAATTACCCAGCATTAGAATATTTAGGTGAATTTACCACAGTATCTCTTCGAAAAATACAATTTCTTACCTGAGTGTGAGCCCCAGCAAGTTTGTCCTGGTGAAGAAGACACTACTGTAATATTTTTTTTTTAAAGCATGGCGCTCATACTGCTCTTATACTTTGATAATTGTCAAGAGTGGTCTAAAACAGCTTGTTAAATGTTACTTTGAGCATTAAATTGTTAAGTCATATTTCTCAAAGTGCTCACATTTCCTGAAGGCAACATAACTTCTTTATTATGTTGTCACTCACAATCCCATATTTTCAATCAAATCTTTTTACAATTGAACAGACCTTTTGGCCGTGATCAGGCTCCATATCACCTGTCTGTTGTGCTTTCTGTTAATGAAGCTACTCTGCCTCACTATTGCTCTCACTCTCTCTCTCTCTGTTGGTCATACGTCATGTCGGACAGTCTGTCCACCATCCAGCCTGGAAAAATGATGGTCTTGTTGTCTACACATCACATCATATCACATCACATCCAACACACAACAACACACACACACACACACACACACACACACACACACACACACACACACACACACACACACACACATAATGTCTAACCTTTCAATCAGCCTGTGCATGAATGGGTCTCTCTCTAAACATTTTAGTGCCTCTGTAGTACCACTTGTTCTTTGAACTATTACAATTTCCTGTCATCTTTAGCCAAATAACAAACTGTTCAGTGTACCACCCAGATTAATACTTTACAGAATGTAAAACATACATTATTTCCCTTATCAGTTATTGAAAGCATGTCTTGCATAAAATTGTCACTCCCAGCCAAGATACATTAATATACATACATACATACATACTTACATACTTACATACATACATACATACATACATACTTACATACATGCATACATACATCCATTACAGCAGCAGGGCTGTTGCATTAGATTGCATTAATCAGCGTTCGTGTGCGACTGTTGCACTTGAAATGTTGGGTTTATTTTTTTTTATGTTCATAATTTAATACTTAATCTAGAAAAGAAAAAAAAGTACTATAATAATGAAATTCCCTTTTAATTTTTCTATAAGGAATGACCGACTTACTTTCACAAAAATCTAATATTTTCAACTACACACATTTTTGGTCTTTTATTCATTTGCCCATGCATGAACATTTCCCTCATGTTACTACGTCTCTGTTATTGTGTGAAAATTGTTACTGTTATGAAATAGGTAAACGTAACATGTTCTCTGGTTGAAATAGTTCAATGTCATATGATCAATCACCCCATTAACAATATTCCTATTTATTGTTGATAGTTGTTGCTTTATATCATTTTATTATCCTGCTACAATGACTGTGTTTCCCCACAGGGAACATTAAAGCTTGGTCTTATCAAACATTTGAATAAACCTCATCAGTGTTTTTCTTCTCATATAAATACAGTTTTTACCAGTCACAGTGTAGCTGAGATACTCAAAGCCCAGAGTGGTGTTCAGTGAGTGCCCAGAGTGCTTTTGTTTAATTCAATTCACATCACAGTTTCAGAGCCACAGACTGAAAGTAAACGTTCCACACTTGACAAAAGGAAAACCCTTGACTTCGAAACTTAAATAAGAGTAAATGTAAGAGGTAAAGAGACACTTCTGCCAAGTGGTTTGATTAAAGCTCTGTGTCATTCCTGATAGAGGACAAAGAATGACATAGAGATAAACACCCTGATGAGGTTTAGTTTGGATTAAAAAAACATACCTTGTGGAATTGTCTTGTAAATCGCAAACATTTTGGAGACTATGGAGCCTTACTTAACAAGAGGGAAAAAAGGGGAGAGGGAACTAGAGTCTGTAGTGAGTGCTGAGATTAGTCAGAGGCTGAATTGAATTCAAACACACCCACCTTTGGTGCCTGCTGTCGCTCACTAGATTATGGCTAATGTACAGCAAGGTTTTCTAGCTTTTTGGGGTGAATACAGACAAAGAATTCCAAAGTCAAACTTGTGTGAGTAACACAAGGCAAAAATGTTCTTCCTTTACACTGTGAAAGCTTTACAGTATATGTATGATCCTAGTTTCTCCATCACAGCTAGAAAAACTCGTTTGAGTTTTCAGATATTGCTTTACAAAACTTGTCATGGCCTGTTGAATATAATAATAATAATAATAATATGTCTTATTATATAAATAATAAAGACCGTTTTTGACAACTGCTTGATCACATATCCTGAAAGTACAAAACACATTAACACGAAAGCTTTAACCCACACAGCTACATCTCAGCAACAACCACAGAAAAAAGCATATTAACACTAGACTCAAAATGTTATGAATGAATTAAACACAAGAAAATCAGCATTAACACACTGGTTAACAATATTTTTCTGATCTTAAATTAAAAGACTCATTGTCAGTGCTAATATTACCACTGATTATTAACGCACGAAGCATCTCTGTGCAGCTTTCATCCAGTTTGCAGACCAACTAAACCAAAACAATGCTGCTTCTAACTGTGCAAAACACATTCAACGGCTCTTAGCACACGATTGTGTTTGGTACTTGCCTGGCATGAAATGACGAGTTCTACATTACGATTTAAACCTCAGGGTTTACTGAGCCATTACACATTGAACTGCTGCTCTTACCACTGAATCATTTCATTCAAACCTTTTTTCTCTCTCAATGCAGCATGAGAAAGAGTAAAAGGAAATTGTACCACCTGATTTGTTTGTTGGAAACTAAAAATATCCTCCCCTGACACTGCCTGCCACAACTACTCCCTGAGTGCTGCACATGTGTAACATAAAGAATGTGTTTGTGTAAGAAAGGTGCACAACATTTGGACCCAAGCAGTGTTCCTGGTTATTACCAGCTTCCTACAATAAAAATAGACATGCACTCTTGACTTTCTCAGATCTTGCAGACCATAAATTTGTTTGTGCGAGCTCATGGCTGGATACAAAGAACAACTGTAACTATCCCTGATAGATACAACTGAACAAGACTAAATACAACTGACGCTTGATTCCGTAAAACACCCTAGATCCAAATGTCAAAACACATCCAAACTCACAATTCAGTCAATCATTCCAAACAAAGGCTCTGAAGTCTAAACCCTTCTTCTTCCTCCTAAACAGTTTCTTTTACATCAGGAGTGATGCCAATTACTAAACCAATTGGTCTGAAATGTTGTTACCCTGACACACAGCATAAGGCCCCAGTAACTCTTGCATTTATGTGTAAAAGCGAAATTTCGAGCCAAAATCGATTCTCCATTGGTGGCAAAGTAAATTCATGCAGAGCTTTTGTGCAATTTTCAAAACCACAGTACAGTTTAGTTGCTCTGGTCCAAATCAGGTAAGGGGGAGGGTTTGAATATACTAAATATACTCTTCTGGTTACAAAATTTTTCCCTTGGTTCCCTTTGCTTGTCACAAAAAAAGAATGCACTGAGTGAACTTTATTGAATATAAAAACCCCATTAGAGAACCTAAGAATACTGTGGCACATAGTAAGCACAGGAAGAAGATCATGTAGAAAACCTCATCAGCCCATCATTCTTTAGTATTGGTCCACATCAGACCTGGATCCATTCTCTGGCAACTGTTGTTTTCATTCTTTATTCTATGCAACATGCACGTGACTGTTGGAGCAAAAGACTTGTAGTGTATACCATGAAGTTTGCTCACATCAAAGGTCGGGTCATGTTCCCACCACAAACTAACTGCTCCAGAAGTGGGTCTCAGCACGGTTATTTCAGTCTACATTTGAGTTGTGTTCAGACCTGCCTGAACAATTTGTACCAATGGAGCAAACAAACCAGAGTTCGATACAACCAAACTTAACAACAGAGGCTATAAAACAACAGTTTTAAAACAGTTGTTAAAAAGGAAAACAAACTTGACTGAGTCCTATCAAACCAAGCATCACCAGGAACACTCATTCAACACAGGGCTCGACAGTAACAGGTGCCAGGTTGGCATTGGCAACAATATTGAAGAACTGGCAACCATTCCTTGGCTTTTGATTGACCACATTTCAATATTTAAAGAACAGGGACAGCAAACAGCAAAACATGCAATGTATAATTATTCGTTACAGTTGGAATCAGAGCTAGATGATTCTATGTGTATGCACTGTTACATTTACTGTTGCTATATTACTGTTGGGGCAAATTAAGATGTTTGAACCTATCAGCATCACAAAGTAATGTGCAAATTCAACAAACAAAGAACCAAATGAACCTGAATGAAATTCAAAAAGGAAATTTGTGTGGTTATGGGTGCGAAGGCAACGTATAACTGAACAATATCCTAATTACTTATGAGGTGACTAAAAAAGGGCGACCAACGACGTTGGTGTTTTGGCAACAGAAATCTGATGGCTGGTTGTCTGCATGACAAACCACTTTTAAAAGTTAGTGTTGGGCCCTGCAATAATTAAATCCTTGATTTTACTTTTGTTTAGATTGAAGTGGCCAACGTCATCTCTGCAGGTCTGAGCTTTGTCATTTGATATAAGACCCTCAGGTGTGGAGTCATCATGAAATATATGAAAGGACATTCAGCCACACCTGCGGTCAGCTGTGTAAAAGTTAATCAAGAAGGTAATAAGATGGTTCCACAGGGAGCTTCTGCTTTCATAAAAATAATGTCAAACTTTATTATTCCGTCTGACACACTGAGGTCTGGACGATCCCCGGGAGACTATTTAAACTGATATTAGTCTTTAACTCAAATTGTCCAGTCAGTCGCTTGTGTCCACCTTATATATGGCAGAAAGAGATGATGTTTGATTGACAGCATATTTATTGTGTAGTTGTTCATTTGGACTCCATGCTGATCAGAATGACACAATCACAAGTAGAGTCGCTCAGGACAATATTGACAGAAACGGATGTCTAAAGCTAATAAGCTCATTTCACACACACACGCATACACACACACACACACACACCCACTCACTCACATACCCACGCGCGCGCGCACACACACACACACACACACACACACAAACCTCCCATATCAGGCTTCTGTCCTCTCTCCCTCCCTTCCTAATTGACCATGAAAGTACCCCATAAATCGAGTTACTGCATTGTGCCTGTCTACTCATATAAAAGTGCTTTAATGGTTTTGCTAGGAGCTCTGTTGGGAACATTAGGCAGAACTCTCCACATTCATTAGCCCATTAGCCTGTTTCAATATTGACACTGTCTCATTTGTCCCCTCCCCTGTCTGTCAGTGCTGAGACACTCTGGGACCAGGTCCGAAATGTGCCCTCTGGCTCAGCTTTGGTTCAGATCAACTAATGCTCTTCCTGTGATTGCACAGGTTCGGGTTCAACAATATTGCACAGGGACATGTAGTCAAGCTAAATACTGGCGAGGAGCAAAATACATATTTTGTTTGTTGTACTCTTTGTAGTTGTGTCATATGATTACAAAACACAATTGTTGTTATAAAAATGGATTTATAACCATCTCCTAGTTTGAATTGTCTAAGGTCCCATAATGTCGTAAAAATCAATTGCTCCAGTCATTCTCAGACAGACAGACAGACAGATAGACTGCATGAATAGATATATGCACGTTACCATAGGAAATCAGTATCCTGAGACGGGGCTGAGCCTTGTTAAACCCAGCACTGATATTTCTTTCACTTAACCTTTATTCATAATCATTGTCTATAACAATTGTGAGTACTGGGCACTTTCTAAAACAATTAAAAATCCAAATGTCCATTCAGAAACCTGGACGAACAACCATTGACAATGGTGCGGTAACAATCACATATTGTTATGCTGTTGTTAAACTGGAAAGAACCTGCGGGCCGAACTGACACTGACAGATTTACGTCTGTACTGTAGCAACAAGAGACATGTTGCATCTTCTGTACAAGCTACAAGAATTGTTTGAATCCACAGTGTTTTATATCTCACAAGATTTCCTGGAAGTGTGTCAGGCTGAATTTTAGAGATACCCGTATGAAATGATGCACACGACAGCTCAAGTTTTTCCATGTGATGGAAGCTGCAGCATTACTACTATGCAGAGTGGAGACAAATGTGGCTTGAGAAAGCAACATTAAAAATGTCAGGATTCAGGATTCAGGATTGCTAATTGAAGGCTAATATCAAGGCCAGCATTTTGACAATGTAACAACTGTGGTACTGTAATAACTTACACATGTGTCGTGTGTAATCTCTTTAGATATAAAAGTCAAAGCTCAGAGAGAAGAGCTGCTGCGCCCTGAAGCATTGTGGCTGCCTTTCTTCAGTGCACATTCAATACATGCATAGTAACAACATTTTCTAAAGAAATTATCATTATTGCAGTATATACTGTATGTACATTAAATAAACAAATGTCAAATCATAATTACAGAGAAAATAACGTGTCCTACAGATTATTTCTGTATCCAGTAGCCTGAGTGAACAGCATTTCACTGAACCTAATGAACCCACTGAAGTAGAACATTATGTTAATGCTGAGATATGAGACTGCATTCCTGCAGAATGCATATCTAGCTAGCCAGAGAGGAGATAACATGCGTGTGAATGTGCATGTACACACTCTCCACACCCACAAACACACTTACACACGATATCCTCCATTCAAATCCACAGGGGGCTACTGGCTTTATTTAGGTGTATGAAAGACATACCGCGGCATGTGTGCGGCAGCTGGTCCAATCATGATAAGTATGCAAATGTATATTTGATTACTTTTATACTCGTGCTTTGTGGAGTGAGGTGAGTTTTACTTCAGTATCAGCTGCTGTCAGCAGGTAGCACCGCTTTGAATCCCACTTTGGAAAATGCTGATATTACTGCTGCATTTTCTATAGCATGGGACAATATGACAAGTCATCTATAACTCTGTGTGTGTGCCTGAGAGAGAGGGAGGGAGAGAGTGAGAGAGAGAGAGTGTGTGTGTGTGTGTGTGTGTGTGTGTGTGTGTGTGTGTGTGTCTGTATGATACAGTACAAGCCAGTTTAAGGTCAGTCAAGCCTTGTTGAGTGAGGCCTTTACCATCACAGCCCCCTGTGGAGGGTCCAGCAGGGTGGTCTGCACTGGGTGACTGAGTTCATACACTTTGTTTCTGTCGCGTTGGTGTTATGGAAAAGACGTCACAGCATCAGGCTCTACCACCTGCCGTAGGTGCTGCCAGAGGGCAGAACCAAGTTACAAAGAACAAGCCTAACATTGTTACTCTTCACTGTTTCATCCTCCTGCTGCTGAGTTGCTGACAATGTGGATGTCATGTTCAGGTAGATGAGCTATTTATATCATCGGTACCTGCTGGTTAAAATGTTAAAATAGAGGATACATGATTGAGTCTAATATGAGCTTGTTTCAAAAATAAATTCCTGAATACTCATCCCATAATTCATGGCTTTAATATATATGTTTTCAAAGTAAAAAGCTTGTAAAGAACCTTGAAGAACCTTGATTATTGGTAATTACCAATTCAAATACCATAGTGTACTTTATGTTGAAAAATGTGATGGTTTAACAGGTTTAACATGGCACAAAAAAAGTGGCTTCAACTAAAATAATGAATGTTCTATTTGTAATTGGCTCGAGACAAAACTAAAAGTCTAAAGTGGCTGATAGACACTGCAAAGCTCTGTACACAAAGTACTTAAAAAAAATGCAAAGTCTGATCTGATTACAGTGTAACGGGAAAGGTCATCAACAGGGTTTAACTTATAGAACCATGCTGATCAGGGTCAAGGAGAATATCTTCAAAGAGATGAAATGTTTGGAGCTGTTTAAATCATGAAGGCGTATCCTCTGAGGACCAAGAACAGCCACAGAATCATTTCGGAGTTGTATAATATTAGCGTCATTTGGCCAAATTAAAAATGTTCAGTTATAAATTGTTAATGAATCAGAATCAGAAACACTTTTGTTATATTGATCCCCATGAGGAAAATTGCATGAGAGGCATATGTAGACATAACCCTTTACTCCTCCATTGCAGCTGAGCACAGCAGCACTGTGTAAAACACTCACTGAGTAATAAAGCAGAATCATAATATCAATCCTTCTTTTCCAGTTGCAACTTCCTGTTTTTTATAGCCACAATGACAGAGAGCTCATTAGCTCACCCATCAGTTGTTTGGCGAGCTGTTGCTCGATGCCCATTTCTCATTCAGTTAAAATAGGTTATTGTTGGTGACGATGGCTTAGTTTAAATGGCTGCTGCTCTGAACAACAGGCTTGATTTCGGATCACTCGCACATCAGTCTGAACACAAACAGACACCACAAGCTGTTAGATGATGTTCTGCATGATGATGGTGTTTATGTATGATGTCAGCACCATGGTGTGTGTGTGTGTGTGTGTGTGTGTGCGTGTGTGTGTGTGTGTGTATGTGCGAGGACTGCATACTACAGCACACATGCTGACTTTTTCCCCTGATGTATTCCTGGTATATTGCTGACAGCCTGCAGTCTGAAGAATACATTCATTTAATGATTGCTGGGTGCGTGTGTGTGTGTGTGTGTGTGTCAGCAGTCAACATCAGCCTCCTCAAAGCAGTCAGTAGACCCAGGCCTGGAGGTCACAGCACAAAAAATTGGACAGACTTTTGTGATCATATATTTTATCAGGAACAGCTGGGGAAGATTAAATTAAATTTACACAGCATCATAAAAACATAAAAATAAAAACACATCTGTTTATCAGGCTTGGCCTGACAAATTTGGGATGTCAGCACTGAAATTTAATTTGAAGCTGATTTGAACAATCACTTTTTAGTGGAAGAGAGCATGATTTTTTTTTATCTGGCAGCTCTTCGAAATGCAAATATGACCTTGAAATATCTGTAAGCAATAAAGTTAATGTGGGGTGTCACTATGGGTACAGATCTCTATGGGTAATACTATCCTAAAAAGTCTAATTTAATCAATAAATTAATCATTTGAAGACATCAGATCAGGTATTAATTTATAACTCCGGAAATGTATCACATTCATTAGACTGATAGATCTTCAATCTTGATAGTTACAAACTGACAGCTTTTCCAGTCTTAACAACTTCTCATGGAGCTTTATGACACAACGCTGCTCATCAACCATTCATACACACACTCAAGTACTATTGGAACAGCCAGCTGGAGGATTCGGCATTCAGTGTCTTGCCCAAGGACACTTCAACTGTAGACTGTAGGGACCCGCTCTACCTCCTGATCTACAGCCACCCGTGGTTTTGAGGTGGATTGTGAAATTATGCTGTTAACATGACAAAGTTCTTAAACAAAATTGTGTGGATGGACATCAGTACAGTAATAAATTGACGAATGTTTGCCCAGCACTATCTTCATTAACTGGAGCTATCAGTATTGGTAAGAAACTGCATTTTATTTTTATACTTTAGATTTTTAAACACAGGACTTTGTCAGAGCTGGAAGACGTCCTCTGGATGAGCTATATATAGTCCAAAAATGGACACAGACTGTTGACACACACTGGGTCCTGTTAATAATACTTTGTGTGTCTTCTTCACACAATTACTGGCACTTAACAGACTGCATGTAAAGTCCAATCGTCTTACAGTTTGGGCTGCATGCAGACCCTCAGGTCCACGTGAATGTGTTAAATATTATTGGGTCTTAAGTCCTCGATAGACTGTGTAAAACTGTTTGAACTAAATATAGTTTTTTTTAGGTGAATTTGAGGTTGTTTAGTTAAAAATAAACACATCAGATGATTAAAGGCCTTGATGCACTCCACACGTCTGATGGCTACAAAGACTCTCCACATGTTTCCTGTCGTTCTGCGCTGTCAGTTACCGAAACATAAAAGAAACAAAGGGTATAAAAAGACATCAGCAGTGGTAATCTGCGTAGACAATCATGACTGTGTGTGATCAACCACGAAAAAAAAAGATAGAGCCAAAATTCTAAATAACCCAGAAGCGCAGTTTGAGATAAACAGAGAGGAAACTAAATTAAGTTCAGACGTTTGGGATGAAGGAGAAGAATATGTCTGTCTCAATCCAGTCGAGTGTTGTAGACAATGTGTGTGTCTGGTTCTGTGTGTCTGTGTGTAATCTGATCAGGATATGGAGATTACCATTAAATTGTCCGGCAGGGATTACACTCCCTTTCAACAAGCTGATTCAAAGACCGCACTTATAGACAGGGGTTAACAGCTTGTTATAAGACGCTGGATTGTGTGTGTGTGTGTGTGTGTGTGTGTGTGTGTGTGTGTGTGTGTGTGTGTGTGTGTGTGTGTGTGTCCTATGTGCCAGGCTAATCTTCACTGCTCAGAGCGATGAGAGGGCCAAAGAAAAGCTGAGACAAATATGTGACAAGAGGCGTGGGGGTGTGGGAGGGGGCAGGACAAAAGGAAACACACACCACACACGCACACACACACACACACACACACACACACACACAGAAAATGATGATAGTTAGTTGCATCCACCAAGCAATAAGGATGCAGAAGTAGATCGCCACCTTCTCTCTCTCTTTGTCTCTGTGTGTGTGTGTGTGTGTGTGTGTAATATGTGTGCGTGTGTGTGAAATCATGACTTAAAAACTCATGACTAGAGAAAATATCTCGCACTGACTCTTCACAGCCTGCAGCCCTGACAGAGAAAGTGCTGTAAATATTTTTAAACAACTCAAATAAACAAACTGGACTAAACAGTTCGTCACTAACGGACCAATAACTACTGATGTTATTCGTATGTTACCTCTAGTTGACTTAAACTGCCGCCTATTGAGAAACGCATGAAGAAAACGACAAGATTGTGTTTCCAAGCAACAATGTTCGCCTGTGCGACATCCAGCTAATTTTCACTGTTGGTCACCATCATCAACAAGGACAGCACCAAAGCGACACAAAACACATGATCTGGCCACAGCTCGACTGTGGAAGTGCAGGGGGTAAACAGAAGAAAATGAAAATATGTTTGCTCTGTACTGTGCTCCAGATGCTGTTATTTGTAACAGTTATTTGAGTCAAAACCAATACAAGCCCCTATTTCCTGGCATTTTTTGCTTGGATTGCTTGCTGGAGTTGTTCCTGCACTTAAAAAAGCAGAGCTTACAGGGAGAGTGTGCAGAGGATCTGCTGATGTGTATCAGAGGCAGAGAGTCAACAACACCACTGATCACTGAAC
>CAEMYA010000012.1:5041957-5052943 GCA_903131615.1 Diplodus sargus
CCCCCCCCCCCCCCCCCCCGAAAGTGCTCAAGGGCGCCATGACTCTCAGGGTGACATGCACTGGAATGACAGTGTCGAATTTTATCTGCTTCAACACCTGACCAGATTCATGCAATATAAAGTTTGAACCTTGGTCTGTCTGTTCTGCCTTTAGAAAACCAAACAATGAAAAGAACTTTGTCAGAGCTTTAATAATGACTGATGTTGTAATCTTAAGCAAGGGTAATGCCCTCAGAAACCAAGTGGATTCAAACATTACTGTCAACAATAACTTGTGACCAGCCTTTGTACGAGGAAGCGTACCTGCACAGTCAGATTAAACGCATTCAAATGTTTCAAACACTACTGAGATCAGATAATGGTAATGGTAATGGTTTTGTTCGGTTTTCCAGTGACCTGACAAATGTGACAGGTTTTACAATAGTACATGATATCCCACTATAACCTTGCCAAAAGAAACACTGCCAGTGTCCGGCATGGGGATTATCATGCGCCAAATTCAAAATTTTAGTCCAGTATGGAGCTGGGACAACAATCTTGGTTACAGCACTCTTTTCATCTGCAACAGTGACAACAGCTTAATGCAGTGCAAGCCATCTCTTACAAAGTTACTCATTGACAAAGTTTCAACTTCTTCATCTACTGCAGTCTGAAAACAAGGTAAAAGAGACCAGAGCTGCTGTGTGAGTTAAAAGTTTAAGTCAAGCATAGAAAATGTTTGCCTCTGAGTAGGGCAGGTCTTGCTAGAAGATAAGTAGGATCCATAATAATGCACCATGCACTGCAATGCTATACTAGTGAACTGGTCAGTGTTCTGGTGGAATAAAATGAACTCTCTCAGACAGTTAAAGCTGCAGTCTAGAGTTTTGAGAAAAAATCCAGAAAATCTGAATGAGCAGAGCTCCCTTTTCCTGCATAATTTAAAACTACATTTTACTAGAAATGTTTGGCTGAAGTGTATTAAAGAATACAGAATATAAAAGCCAAACAGGGGGTCTGTTGTAATGTGTCGCTAATTAACCTCTAAGAAAGTCTAATAAGGATTTGACAGGTAGGAAATAAAGAACTTATCTGTTTTATTTTGCAGTGCAGTTTTTTGTAATTTGCTGCTAATTAACCTATAAGAATAACTAATAAGGGTATAACAAGATTGTAATTAGCAACAACTTACCCAATAAAGTAATGAAGTGAAACTATATTAAATAAACCCTGTCTGTGTTTTGTCAGATCATTTTTAATACAGCACTACATTTGTCAAATTACAGCCTGTGTGTAAAATAGTGTGTAATCTAATTTGGGTCTGATAGGGCATATTCTAAAATATAGTGGGACTCAGTGTTTTAATGTCATGTATTTACCCTGACAGAGTGATGCAGTGATAATACATTGCATCTGCTGTGAAACCAAACTGTCTACAGCTCCTGTCCTTAACGAGGCAGCGAGATACCAACTCCACCGTTCAGTGCTTCTAGCGAGTGTTTCATATTCAAAAATAGATTGTCACTTTTGTCCCCTGAAAACAAAAGTACACACACAGAGGTCAAAATAAAATAAAAAATCCAAACTATATGAACCTTCTTAGGGGACACAAATAAACACATCCCTGAAAACAAAAGATTTCATTCTGAATATATGCTTTAAGTGTTGTAAAAAGGGAAAATAAAAAAAAGATTTGAGAAAACAACATAAAAAGGTAGAAAGAAGGCTTTGCAGTCTTGCATTGTTTTTTCCGTGCAAGGAAACGAATAAGTGCTAGAAGATAGATGGATGAAGAAGGAGCGCAGGAGACGAAGAGGAAATTACAGAGAAAGAGAGGGAGGGAGGAGAGAAAGAGTTTGACCCTTTTCTCCTCCAGACCTGCCTCAAACTCACACACAAGCACTTCCCTAAAGGTTAATGTGATGCTAATGTGGCCTATATTGAGAGGGTGATCATTATGTTCAGACCTTTGCTGTGCGCCTCACCTGTGTATAAAAACTGTTTACAGAGGCTGAACAAGCATTTATCCTTCCCTCGACCTGAAGTCGCAATGTCACAATCCAAAAAACATTAAGGCGGTCAAACTTTCAAACTTGAGCGTTTTAGCATCTAATGTGATTTAGTATCAGTGCAAAAATATGCATTGTAAAGAAATGTTTTTCTAAGAGTATTAATTTACCATATTAGCTTCTACCCAGCATTTTAATGTTTTAGTTAGTGCAGGTGGTGATCAGTCAGGGCGCCAAACCAATTTCAGTATTTGATCTTTGACTCACTTTCAAGAAATCCTGTGAAAAGTCCAACAATGATGATAACAAGTATCATCTGTGTAGTCAAGGCATGACTTACTTCCCTCACTTCTGCAGTGTATGGATGGACACATTTTCTCTATTGTGTTTCATGCTCGTCCTGATGCTTCTTTCTGTAGATACCCACTTTTTCTGATGTTGGTTTTCACTGGATGACACCTGCCAAGCGATAACATCCTCCACTGTTGGGTCCAACAGGAACACCTGAGCTTCACATGGTCACTCAGATTAACTGTAAAACATGACAGATTCAGGGTTACTTGTAAGACAAATACACCGCAATATTACTGTTAGTGCATCTGCTGAAGGCTGCAACAGTTCATTGTAGCTCAAAGTAACCCTAACATATCAGACAACAAACCTGCACGGTGATGCGGTGAGGCTGATGAGTCCAGCATAGAGTTTAGATCGGGCCCAAAAAATCATGCCCGACCCGACCCGAGCCCGTGCACGTTGTGTCCGAGCCCGGCCCGACCCGACACATTAACTGTAATTATGAGCCCGAACCCGATTTAAACCCGACATTTTTTTAATATGTGGGCTGTTATAACTGACGTTCTCAGCTACAATTCCGAGTTGTTTGAACAGTAGAAATCTGTTTAGAATTATCTTAATGAATAATGCAACAAGTGCAGCACTTAATGCACTCACAAAAGCCGACACATGTTGTCACGGCCCACGATTTGTTAGAATGGGTCCATACCTCCGATCTTCCTCCAAACTTGCTCACAGTTAATTCTCCTGTTTTTCTTTTTTTCTTTACATCTTCAAGCTCCCTGTTGCTCTAAGCTACACAATCAGTGATGCCGGTAACGTGTCACTCTAATCTGACCACTTTTGCCAGTAACGAGTAATCTAACACGTTAATATTTCCAAACCAGTAATCAGATTAAAGTTACTTATTCAATTGACTGTGCATTACTATCATTTTTGTAATTTTCCTTAGTAAAATATATATTTTCTCTTTATTCTTGAGTCATGGGGAGTGATGTCACCTGCGCGAGAAGTCACGTTTCCAGCACGAGCAAAACTCACTCTTGTGTTAGACCATGCAGCGACACAAACAACGTGGAGGGAGGAGAGAGATGCGCATTTTGTAGCTGGAAATTACAGTCATTATTTTGAGTTATTAAAAAATACAAAACACAAATGCTTGATCAAGGGCCCGACCCGACCCGGCCCGAGGATAGTGACGGGAAATGTCGGCCCGACCCGACCCGCGGGCCTGTTCGGGTCAGGGTCGGGCTCGGGTTCGGGCAGAGAATCTAAACTCTAGTCCAGCAGTGTGTGTCTATGGTGGGTCACTGTCAGACAACACGTCCTGCTGCTGGTAACTGTAGTGATGTGCAGAAACAGATATTACACCAGGACCACCTGAAATGTGTAGTTATGGTAACATCTACACATAGTGCAATGATATACATTTTACAGAACACTTCAACAGGATGTTTCGCTTGTGGCATACCAATAGCACATGGATGCATGTTTTACAACTGTGCACAAAGCACACAATTTTTGTCCCTTGGTGTTGGTTTGAATATAATGCCAGACTACAGTATGTGACCAGTCATTGCTACACTGGGACTGCATCAGTATTCTGTAGTAGTAGTACAACATTAACATTATGATGCACTATCACTGTCTGTGGAGAAGTTGTATTAGCCTTATCCTCAAGCTGGTGGGTTAACACTGTCAGCTTTATAAATCATGCAGTTTGACGATTCATTAACACACAGCATTAACACTACATTAACATTACATTAACACACAGCAGCAACAAACACTTCTTGTGGCATGCTTCTCCATCTGTGTTATTTCCGGTCAGTGTGGACTTCCACACATCTCCCAGTGTTATTGACATTGATCTGCCCAGTCGGATTTAACATATAAAAGTCCCGCCCTTTGTGGTTGAGACAATTCCTGTGTGATTTCTGGTAAATGTTGTTTGGAATTTGTAATAGTGCTTTCCAACTTGCAATTGTTTTCCCTGTCTTGCTGTTGTGTTTCTGACTTTTCTGATTTGCACCCCTTGGCCACTGTATAAGATACCTTTGCCGCCGCATTGACAGGGCTGGAGCTGTCCTGACTTTCTGTCAAAAGATCAGTTTTTTTGTTGCCACAAGCATGGCTGGAAATTGTTATTTATCTCCTTAAAAATATCCAGTGGTTTAACACTTAGAAATATTGAACCGCAATCTCAAACTGCTGTCGTTGGCTTGTCAGCTTTCTCGCCTGTAACACTACCACCATGCCTTCCACCACCTGATATGATGGTCAGTCGAACATGTTTTGTGGAAACGTCAGAATGGTACAAATGACACTTTTACATTTTAATGTATCAGTGATTTGCAGAAAGGTTAACTGCCAACATTTTATCCTGGTGATTGGACTACAACATTTTTCATTGGACACAGAACTGATGTTTCAGAACAACTGGCTTTGTAGAGTAAGTCATTGCTTCTTTATGAGGCATCACAATCGGAAACTTTGTTACTTGAACTAAAACCTCTCAGTACACACAGCACTATATATTATATCAGTCCAATCGTGCTGAACAGCAGTTCCATCAATTAAAAACTAATTATGAGAATAACAATGATATTTAAAGTTGACTGACTATTGTGCAATTCATGAAATGTGATGTGCAACAAATTGGGAAGTTTATTTGGGGAAAACAAAAAAACAATATGTGTTCTTTGATTTGAATACAATAATTTTTTTGGCCCGGTTTACCCTCAAATTAAATTGTTTCTGCTTTACCTTCAAATTCTAGCTTTTACTTCCAATTTATACCTTTCAGGGAAGGCAACTAAGATGGCTTTGTCACAGTTCATTTAGGGCTATCATCATCAGTATCTTTTTAAGGTAGTGCTCTGACATGGGAGGTGAACCATGGTCTGCTGCAGCAAACGTGCTACCTACACATAATTATGTTCCCATTCGTTACATAAA
Organism: Diplodus sargus; assembly: GCA_903131615.1. Taxonomy (NCBI): domain Eukaryota; kingdom Metazoa; phylum Chordata; class Actinopteri; order Spariformes; family Sparidae; genus Diplodus; species Diplodus sargus. The sequence goes on from CAEMYA010000012.1 coordinate 5,047,198, forward strand.
CAGCACTCTGCTTTATCAGCCATTTCATCGAACTTAATACTTCATCGCTTGTGTGAAAGGAAGCCTTTGCACTGTGTCACATCCTGGGAGGTATTGATTTCCTAGCTCTAATTGCTATGCAACTGCCAGCTTCTTCAGTGTTTGAGTTTTGCACTGGAGGATAAAAGCATAGTGGCTCTTGATTTGGGTATTCTGCCTCTAGGCTGTGAATCTGTTGATATTTTCTGTTTAGTTAACCAGCCTTTAAATGCTATTTTTAACCCATAACTCTGATTTTTCATGTTAATTCCTAGAGACCCTTAAAGTATCTCTGACTGGGTGCAACCTGTTAATGAGAGGCGCAACTATAAAGGCAGTGCAGTGTGGGTACAACATGGTCTGTGAATTAACTGTATCAGCAGTGTAGATGTGCATGTGTCTATTCTGACGGAATTTGAAATCATTTTGTGAAATTGTTGTTTCAGTAAGACAATTTTTCCTGTAAGAAACACTGAAAAACATCAGGTTCTTATTGGAAAACATGAGGGGCAAGCGAAAATGTAGAACTTAGAAAAAAAATGTCACTTGGCCCTCAGGGCTCCAGTAGGTTCTTCCATAAGAAGGGTCTATATTTTTTACAATTTGGGAGAAAGTCATTCATGATCAGATCCTAAATCCTAATACCTCAATCCTCTGCCCCAGCCAGTCTGCACAAGGCCAGGTCTAGCTGGTTCAGAACTCTGCAGTGAGACCTTTAACAGTCCAGTCCAGTTAACTGATGTCTTCTAATTACACAATCTGAAGCTCAAATCATGCATTACATAGCGATAACAATCCGTGAGAGTTATATGTTAGCTCCGATGCTCGTGTCTATACCCATGCACAGGTGAGAGTGTTGCCAAAAATGTATGACTGTGCTGACTGTACACTCTATGCTGATTTACGTTACATATGAACAAATTCACTTACGCCCAACATAGCTTAAATACAGTAGTGTCCTTAGTGTTTTTGGCCACCGGTGTTGTTGCGGAGTTGGCCATTTTTTTTGTAAAATAAAATTGAAAATTGAAACGTAAAGATACAAAGTTGGAACGTATGATTTGACGTATGATACGTATTGTAGAATTGTTGCTGTGAGGGTAAAAAAGTTACAAATTTAACATATCCATCCATCCATCCATCCATTTTCGTCCGCTTATCCGGGGCCGGGTCATGGGGGCAGCTGCCTGAGCAGGGACACCCAGACTTCCCTCTCCCCGGACACTTTCTCCAGCTCTTCTGAGAGGATCCCAGGGTGTTCCCAGGCTAGCTGGGTGACATAGTCACTCCAGCGTGTACTGGGTTGTCCTCGGGGTCCCCCAAAGTACATGACCATAGGTGAGGGTAGGAACGCAGATTGACCGGTAAATCGAGAGCTTTGCCTTTCGACTCAGCTCTCTCTCTCGCTTTACTGTGGCAGCTGCACCGATCCGCCTGTCAATCTCGCGCTCCATCCTTCTTTCACTCGTAAACAAGACTCCAAGATACTTGAACTCCTCCACTTGAGGCAGGAGCTCTCCCCTAACCCGGAGGGACAAGGCCACCTTTTTCCGGTCGAGAACCATGGCCTCAGACTTGGAGGTGCTGATTCTCATCCCAGCTGCTTCACACTCGGCTGCAAACCACCCCAGGACATCCTGGGGGTCCTGGATCGAAGGAGCCAACAAGACCACATCATCCGCGAAAAGCAGAGATGAAATCTAGTGGCTCCCGAACAAGATCCCCACCGGCCCCTGGCTGTGCCTAGAAATTCTGTCCATAAAAATAATGAACAGAACTGGTGACAAAGGGCAGCCCTGCCAAAGTCCAACATGCACTGGGAACAAGTCCTGACTTACTGCCGGCAATGCGAACCAAGCTCCTGCTCCAGTCGTAGAGGGACTGTACAGCCCTTAGCAGAAGGCCTCCGACCCCATACTCCCGGAGCACCTCCCACAGAATGCCACAAGGGACACGGTCGAATGCTTTCTCCATAGGTAAACATAGGTTTACGGAAAAGCCAAAATACTTTCTTGGTTATTGGGGCGAGACTACGCCCTCTCCTGACAGATCTTTATGCAATTTCAGATTTCTAATCGACTCATTTGAGCTCAGTTGCTCATTGCATCCTCATTTGCTTAATATCATAATCTCTGTTCTGTGTGTTGTGGGCGTCTAATTGAATTGCTTTGATGTGTTTATGTATCTTTTCAAGTGGGAGAGAGGAGCGAGACCTGCAGTTATTACTGAAGTGTTTTATTGTGGGAGAGGACACTAATTGCTAACTAAGAGCCAGTTAGTGTTGGCGCTAATTGTGAACTACAGCAGCGCTAACTGGGGAATAGAAAAGTAGGTTAAATCAGACCATAAATTGACTGAATATAAATACAAGTTAGTTGCACAGGATCTGGTTGGGTTGAATTCAGCAGCTACTTGGCATGATTACTTGTTTGTTTGCTGTTTTGTTTGTCAAGAGTTTAATGAAAAAAGGTTCACAGACAAAAGGACATGATAGTGAGATGACTGGATCAGATATCATGCAAATATGTTATCTTTGCTCAACTGGTAGAAAGTTTGAACTCTCAAAGAACCACAACAGCAGTCATTTGTGCTGCATTGATGCTATATAAGACCAATCTTACCTTCAGATCAGGGCGATAGATTTGAGTTTTGGATGGTTTAGACTTTAGAGGATTACCTTTTCAGGCACTTCCATTCTATTAAGTTACCAAGTCATAAACAGTATATCAGAGCTTTCAGAAAATCTGGACTCTGAGTTTTCCAGCAATAATCGTGACTTGAATGTAAGTCAGAAATTGGTCACAGGCCACGAGTTGTCATTTGTCCCATTGATTGTTTGTTCAAATGCCAAGAACGCCAGTCTGATCTAGTATGAGCGGGTGAGAGGGTAGATGAAGGGGAGGTGAAAGGAACAGGTGAGAAAAAGAAAGGGGAAAGTTGATGTGCTGCTGACACCAAGGGACCTTTAGTTATGACACTGATGGACAATGAATGAAAACCCTTTTCCCTGAAGTATTTTGGTTTAGTTTCCATAAAATGTGTCTGCTAACCTAAAAGAACTGAAACCAATGCCCAGTTCATTGCATGGTTGGTGATGCAAGAACATGTCAGACCGGCACAAGTACCCAGTCAAAGGAGGTGATGATGGAGCATATGAGTGGCTCGGGTAAGGTCCTTTTTCTGATATTGGCAATCAACGCTAGTATCATATGTTGGAATTTGTTAGTAACTGTTATATCTGGAAAGTTGAGTAGTAGCTGAATCTCCTGAATAACTAATAATGGCTTGCAGGTCAACTGCAGGTTTTCCTATGCAGAGACACTAAGAATGGAGTAACGAACTCCCCCACTGTTTCACTTTGCACCTCACCACTGTACTTAAAGTTCAATCATCTTCACCTGTGATCTTGTTTGTTTTTGTCTTTTCAGTGCATAATCAATGATATACATCCTATGATCTATGAGATACCATGATCTTTGAGGACCGACTGTTTTATTGCTCAATTTTGTCATTCAGGCTAAGCTTCAAACGGCAGTGCTTGCAGATGCTTCGGCATGTAGCTCCTTCAAATGTGCTACATTATTGTTATTTAAATTTTATATATGGTTTTGCATTAAGAACAGGGGACTTTGAGATGATCACTGCCCAAAGCATCTTTTGGTGAGATGGGGAGATATTCAGATTGAAAGCCATGCTCATCCATCTTAGATTTAAGTCTGTTCCTGGCTAATGCATTGTCCCAGGAAAATGAAATAAACAAATAGGCGATGGTTAGTTAAACAATGAGAAATCAGTGACTGTCGCACTTCTATCTTTACAGAGACCTGTTTCCACCACAAAATCCTGCATCAAGCTGTTGCACTGGATGGGCAGACATTGTTCTGAGCTAATAGAGTGCTGGAATACTGCAGGACATGGAGCAGTGGACTTATACTTATATAATTGATGCTTGGCGCTCAAATGCAGTCAAAGTTGATAGACATGGTTTCCAAGACACAAGCTTTTAATATGCCATAGTATCAACACCTGCTGTTACTGCTGTTTACATTCTACTACGTGATGCAAATTTAATAAACTTGTTAATGGTCTATGTCTGTGTAGCATGAAGGAGCTTGCAAACTTTCATTTCGTGATGCAGCGCTGTGTGGTATAATGACACACAGATCATCTTGAACCTTAAACTTTTGTGACTACTCAAATGGTGATCAATGGTGCCACCCAGAGCGGTGACATACACCTGCTCAACTCAAACCCTCACTCACTTGCTCGCCCGCTCACTCATTCTGTGCCCCACACTGTAGTGAACACTGTTAATGTGGCTGATCAGAGAGGGCCCAAGGCAGGAAATGACAATGAAGATGAATTCTCTGTAGACTATTTAATTTGGGAGGACATGCAGGTTCAGGCCGCCGACCTTCAGCCGCCTTAAGGACAGGCTGGATCCTTCACAGGAGGAGGAGCCTGATGTAGGTCACAGCTGCAGACATTCGGTATAAGAGCAGTCCTTATCATGATATGTGTCTCTTTCTGCCTGCAGCTTTGCTTCACTCTTCAGGTTTTCTTTAGCAGCGAGAAAGGGGCTCCCCAGTGTTTTTGTCCCTGGGGCCTCCGGAAGCTAATTCGGTGTTGACATGTTAGCTGGAGAATGCAGCCTCTCTCTAGCAACAACTCGAAAGCTTAGCAACTCTGGGCCCGTCTCATTCATCTTTGTTTTCCTTGAATGCATTAATGAAGCCCATCATTTATGAAAAAAAAAACAAACAAACAACAAAACAGTGCCTCTATCGCCAAACCCTAACCCCACTTAACAGAGAATTCATGACTGTTGGCACCTTGGCCTCTGAGCTGGCAGTACAGAGGTGTTAAGGTTGGAGGAAGCATCATTAGCATTGACATTAGCAGCTGCCACCTCACAGCCTCTGAACTATAAAGACTGGGAGGGTTCAAAGCCTCTGCCGCCATAAACAAATCTTTGGGAAGCGGGGGGAGTTGGAGAGAATATTTTAGAGAGATTAGGCGAAGGAGAAAAAGGGCAAAAGCTGCAAAACAAAAAAGAAATCCCACTGGCAGCACAGGGGAGTGGCTGTGTTGCTTTTGTGTCTCACATCCACTTATCCTTCCTTTTCCCTCTCTTTCTTTTACACTGCTGCCTGTTTTGACTAATGATTGTTTTCATTTTTTAAGAATTTTACTAGACACTTGAGACATTAAAACAACAACGGCTTTCATCAAAATGAAAGAGTAAATTCATCCAACAAGCTTATGCATTTTTAAAGACATAGTCAAGTTAAATCAGACAGCACCCATGCATCTTCCATTTCCAGAATTTGTAAAAGAAAACGATCTGTTCTTTTTAATATTGTTCCTGATAATATCTTCCTCCTCCCCACTGCAGTGTGGTTCTTGCAGGCTACATTGAGGCTATTGATTTTGTTGCCTGCCAGCATCAAGGCCAACAAGCTGGCTGAATACAAGGATGGGTTTCAAACACTTCTTTTGACATAGAGGAGGAGTCCAAGGTGGTTCCCAGTCACTCCATTTTACTTTTTTTCTTTCTTCCTTCCTTAGGATCCCCATTAGCTTCTATAACTTGATAGCTTATCTTTCTATGGTTCTTATCCAGTATTAAGAAACAACAAAAACTTAACATCAAGAAGACAATAACATGTAATTGAAGACATGTACAAAGATTAAAAACATATATATATATATATATATATATATATAT
>CAEMYA010000012.1:5052958-5063889 GCA_903131615.1 Diplodus sargus
ATATATATATATATATATATATATATATGTATGTATGTATATATATAGCTGTCAATTATGTGATTCATCTGCTTGTGTTTTTTTTAGAAATGTAAATGTTGGTTTACTGTTGTTTAAGAAGCATTTCACCCCAGGAAAGAGGGCTCTGGCATAAAACTGGGAAATCATTTTGCTCAAAAGGTAGAAAATCTGCAAAACCAGAATGTACTGCACCACAGCAAACCAGTAAACTCCCACCAACTGAATTTGAATTTGAGAGAGAGGGCAGGTCTCTCTCAGTGTGACTGTACTCTTTGAGTCTGTCATTGTCAGACTAATGCTGGAACAAAGAAATGGTCGGCTCTGGGTGCAGGCAAAATGGAGAGACTTTACTACACTGCTGCAATACAAAGCTGTTAAAAAAATAGACTACATTTCTTTTTAATGGACTCAGTGATTCAGATGCATCTCTATAGTGCATGTGCAGAGAGGAAACTGATATCAATCTTCTAATCCTTCTCTGTTTTTCCAAGCTAGTGAACAAGCATATTTTGAAAAACGTCAGTGCTCCGTTAGTTGAAAGTAGCTGAAAATGCAGCCCATATGGACGGTGGTGAGAGGTTGTATGTGCCTGCATGAAGCCACGGCAGCTGTGAGAAGAAAGTGGGATTAACAAAGCTGATTTAAAAGGATTAGAGGGTCCAACAGAAACCAGAGAAACACCAGGACACCTTCTGATCCACGCGAGGATGCGCATATACACACTTACATGCACACACGCACGCACGCACACACACACACACAAACACACACACACACACACACGCGAAAGTTAAGTATCCCATAATCCTTTTCAAGTGCATTGTCACAAATTGTTTACCCCCCATATTCATTGCGATCCAATCCATAAAAGCCAGCACAGTGGACGGATATGAAAGCAAAAGAAGAAGAAGACAACATTCATGGAGAGAGTCTGAGAGATTACTGTGGAGAACAACAACAAAAAATCAATGTGACCTGAAATGGTGGAAGATTATCACAGACACAACAAATGCTGCTAACATGGCCCATGACAGATTCTCTGGAACTGTCACAATGTCTTGCAATCTCAGTGTAAATGTCTCAAGCTGCATATCTCAAATGTGAAGTCACTCTTACAATCGACAAACCCAAAGTCATCTTGTGGCCCATTTCCACCTCAGGAATCTTTTCCAGTCTCTAGAGCCCTGTTTAGGCAAATTTCCATGCACTTAGTTACAGGGGGTCAAAAAACAACAACTCAATCTGTGGCAACAGACTAGGGGTGTCACCAACTGGTCAACTTTTCGAAGTAGGCAACAGTCAACTAGCAGAAAGCATTGACGAGCAGCTAAAGGTTCCAGCTAAAGGGGCTAAACACTTGTATGAAAGTACTTCACTGAAGATAACACACATTCCACAGTGATGTGCTGGTTCGGTACAACTGTACTGAAGTACAACAAGAAAACATCTATGCCTGACCTAAAGATGAAACACCCACTGCCAATAGCTAGCACTAGCAGTTATGTTATTGCCAGCTAGAAACACACTGTTCAGAGGCAGACAGGCATAAATCATTTCTCCAAAGGATATTTGACCAGTAGAGGAGGGTGGGGTGAGATGAGTGGGTAAGTTGGCCCATCCTCTGTTTCTAGGAAACTATACATATTTGTTGTCAGGGGACTATACATTCAGGTGGCACCCATCAGTCCTGTCTGGTTGTAAAGGGCAAAACACATGTGTTGTTTTGTCCTGCCTCAGCATGTTGGTAGGCTTGAAATGAACAGGGACATGATGTTAATCGAAGGTCCTCCTGAGTTTCTCAGATATTCCAGCGACATTAGGAATGATGATGTTGTTTTCATGTCTCCTCCTCTCTGTCTGCTTTAGGTCTTTTAGAGGTTTTGACAAAGGTCCAGTTTGGGTAGCCACTGGTTTTAGGTTCTCCCCTGATGTGTCCATTCTTTCTCCTTCCCCTCTGTCTTTGTGGGCACGGTCTCATGGCCATGGTTTAGGGTTGTGATGACCCCCAGCTTGTGCTCCAGTGTTTGATGAGAGTCAAACATCAAGTACACACTGAAGAAGACAGAAGCTTCAACAGGTGGGGTGTACAGAAAACCTACACACACAGATCGATACTTGCTGTTAGACTCTCATAATCCACTGGAGCACAAACTGGGGGTCATCAGAACCCTAAACCATATCCATCGGCTTATATTTTATATATTACATCACGGGTGAAGCTTGTGTGTCAACGCACCCAAAATATTGGTACTTAATGGCTGCTTCTTTTAACATGCTGAGACAACTCTGAACTTATTTATCTTTCACTATACAGTATAGTTGATTAGTATGCCCAGTTATCAGTGTTTCCTCTATATACATTTCATATAACAGCAGGAATTGCTCTTGAGAAAGGTTTCTGTTTATTGTCCACCCCAACAGTGAAGTGAGCTATCCGGCCATGTTTAGAAGTTGTTCTTGTGGTAATATTGACAGTAATAGTGCTGCCAAATAGAGCTGGAAGCTAAATAAGCCAACAGAGATGACCAGAGACACAGTTAGCAGTGTTGGCTCAGGAAGACATGACAAGACAAGTAGACTGACATGCCTTTAAGTAGAGTAGCACAGTACAAGAAAACGCATGCAGTTTTTGGACATGAAAGCATGTAAACCTATTCTAGTGGTAACCCAAAATAAAGGTATCAACCTGTAATTGAGCATATCCTTAAACTTCTGGTGCAGACTCAAAAACTCAGATTGCTGTTTAAGGTGGACATAGCTTTCTGGATGTCACCTGATTTTACCAACAGCCTGAAACTCAGTTGTACTCAGATAGTACACTGTGGTGTTAGGAGATAGGAAGGGCCAGGGTTGCCTGGTTAGCATGCCAGAGACAGCTAGATGTCTTTGACATGACATCAACACTGTTGTTTCTTCACATTGTGTTAATAATAATGTTAGTTTATTTTTTTCAAAATGGTTTTAACTGAAATTCTGTCAGTATTTCACAAGTTGCCCCATCAAGGTTATTGAAACATTGTGGGTGGAAATGCTGGAAAACGCATATTGCTAATTTATGGGACAAGAGGGAATGTGTTTACCTCATCCATATTTAACCAAAATCACAATCTAACCCTAACTTTCACCACGTTTTTAGTTGTGAAAAGCTAAATACACCTGTGGCAGCTGGTGAATATTTAATTTGCTGGAGCTACAGACACCAAGGGCTTCTGCTTACACATTAACTACGCTGCTGTCGAGCTCTGTGCCAAAGCTCTGACAGCAGGAAACTGTTAAATTTAAATTGTATCAGAAAAGCAAACTCTCTCCCTCCAACAACACAGAGTGGCTCCTCATTAAAATCAAAAATTCTTCAAATGGGTGCTGATCGATCTGTAATGTTGAATAGTGAATAACATTTGTTCTGTTGTCAAAAAAAAGAAGATGACATCCTTGTGAATTGGAAACCCAAAGAGTCAAAGCCATAGACAATTTTCATTGTCTAGGCTGCAGGATTTGATTTAAACCTCACCTGGCTGAAGCCTGCTACCTGCAGCTTATAGTATAGTCATACCTTAGATCATTCAGAAAACTCCCTACTGAATTGTGTATTCAGAAACACACTCACTGACTCTCCTCATTGGCTAACTGCTGCTTGACAACCAGGGGAGACCCGGGGGAAAATCTTCTCATTGCCATGGCTACAGGGACCTGGGGATGACGGCACCAGCATTAATTATTTTAGCATGGGAAGCGACTGAGGTGGGTCGGGAGTGTAGTGTCAATAGTAATTAACCACTGCCTGCTCTCACGTGTCACTTCCTGTGCCCGGGGTGTGCAAGCAGGAGGTTGTGATGTTCTCCTCTAATTACTGCATGTTCTGTCTCTCTCCCTCGTCTTTGTGCTCATTAGTTTGATTGCTCGACTGAAATGATCATCAGTTTAGTTGATTGAACGTTTTTAGATGTCAGTTTTTGCCAGTTTGATTGGGTTTTTATCTATTTTTTTCTATAGTTCATTACCTTTTCGGTTTGTTCTGATGAGAAAGTGTTAGCATTTCAATCCTTTTGCACCTGCAGAGAGGGCCTTGAGCGTGATTTCACATCACTCATGGATAATTGTGTGTTACCATTGTTGTGCCCAACTAAAATTAGGGAGCTGGCTGCACATCATGCATCCATGGTCATTACTGCATTTTTGTGAGAGTGTGTCTCTGTGTGTTTGGAGCTGGTGAAAACAAACAAAAAACAAACAAACAAACAAAAAGATCTAACAGACAAAACCATGAAAAAAGTGTGCCGGCTTTGTACATGTTTTGTCATTAAATTCACACTAACTTAATTACTTTGCATAGCTTGATTAGCTTAGCGTAGCATAAAGTGGAGAAACAGATGGCCTGGCCAACGGGGGCAATTCTAAGGTCAGAATCATATGGGGGCAATGCAAATCAGTAAGAAAATTTCAGATTGATTTGTATTGTTTCTTTTCAGAGAGTCACTTCTGACAAATAATAAGTAAAAAAAAACCAAAACAATTAAGCAAGCAGCAAGTATAGCAGCAACATATATGTCACTAAAACCCAGCACTGCAACAGACAGAGAAGGAAATGCCATTTTGTTCTTTCCAGTCTGAATAGGAATTAATTTGCAGCTATGAAAATATGTGTTTCTGCTATGACGCTGGTTAAAGGTAAAATGGCCTGTTTTGACTGGTAATTGTTTCATTTTTTATTTGTTTATAAATCTGACACCAACAGACAAATACCAGTGTGTTGATGAGGGTTCTCAGTCATCCAGGTCATGGTCATTCTAAGTGCTGTATCGTAGGCACCTGGACATGTTTCAGTTACTTGAAGACATTTCACTTCTCATCCAAGAGGCTTCTTCAGTTCTGACTAATTCGAGGGGAGTTGCAGAGTCTGCTCTGCAGAGAATGCTCTGCAGAGTCTGCTCTGCATTTATGTATTAAATGCCCAACAGCATCATTCTCCAGTGCTCCAGTTATGGCTTTTTGTACATAATGACATTTGTCAAATTAAGAACCTGTCAAAAAGATCTGTCACAGACTTGTGCTCCAAGGCTTGGTAGCGGTGCGGACTGTTGCAATCCCGACCTGCCGGCTGATACTCTTCATGGATTCTTGAGTGGCTGTAGCTCAGGAGGTTGATCAGGTCGTCCAGCAACTGGAAGGTTGCTGATTAGATTTCCTGGTTGCCCTAGCTTAAGCCAAATTGACCTTGAGCAAGATACTGCACCCCAAACCGCTCAGGTGATACCTTGTGTGAATGTGTGTTTGAATGGGTGAGTGTGACACTTGTTGTAAAGGGCTAGAAATGCAAGTTTAATATGTATAAGTCCATATACTTCTCCCCGGAGCTGCTTGTCAATCCGGAGTGTCTCGGCGTGTCCGAAGGGCAGGTTGCTTCTCCAAGAGCAGCCCAAGTCGTTTTAGCTTGGGGGGCAGCCTTTCCTGAGGACACTCTGTGTGTCCACTTTGCATAGCTGAGAGACACAGCTGTGAGCCGAAGAGATTGGTGTATTTAATGTACACCACCTCAATACCACCAGCAATATGGACACATCCTTGCACAGTATAAATGCTCACAACGGTGTAGGCCACTTGCTCGTGGCCACTGCAATTTTTGGTCCCCAACGAAAATAGGGTTCTGACTGAATGAGAAGAGAGTAAGCAAATCATGACAAGGCTGTGTGCAAGATTTGTCATCGCGTTCACAGTCCCCTCTCAGCTGTAGAGATCAATGGAAGTGGAAGCGATGATATACATTTTCTGTAGTGTATGTAAACCTTTGACTGCGACTAAAGCACACGGGCAATATAAAACAGGTCCTCGGTGGCGACCTGATTATGAAATGATAACAAACTTTTTATCAAGGGCACGGCAGCCCAGATACACCACTGATCCACTGGGCCACTGATCAACATGGTTTCTGTGATTGGAGACAACAAAGAAGTTTGGCCCACCCACAACAGTGCAGTTAAAATATACCACAGCTCAACTCAATTAGGCGTATCAAATCAAGCAGGCAAAGCAGAATTGGTGTGTTTTAGGTGTTTGTCCCACAGTCTCAGCGTTCAATCCGCTTTGTAAAGACTTTGTTTTCCTATTCAATCTAGTTCACAACCACAAGAAAGACAACTCAGATGTCCGCTCAGGGTGCGGAAATTAAATTTAGGTATGCTTGAGCACCCCTGACAAGTCTCTACAATCGCCTGTGTTGGCCAGCTTTAAAACTTCAAAACTGGGAGGAAATTTAGGGATTTAGTTCAGCTAGTTAGCTCTCTAAAATGATCTCACACAATCAGGGAGTGTGTCTTTAAAATTTAATGATGCGCAATGAGTCATCTATATGCGTGTGTTAAAAAAAAAAAAAGGATATGTGTATTTCTGCAAGAGCATATACTCATCCATTTAAATGAAGACACAGTATATTTTTAGATCTGATGTGATATGGTGTGATGACGCTGGCATTGAATTTTTGGGGGCTCATTTTTCCTGTTAAACAATGAGATCATTCCTTTAACGGAGAAGTCTTGCTCCACTCCAACATGTTTTATTCAGAGATGACATCATGTTACTGGCAGACTTTGCTTCCCTCTTCAATGAAGGTCATGTGAAGCAGAAACCGGGCTGAGTGCAGAGAGAGTGTGTTTGTGAAAAACAGCCATATTTTATCTTCCAATCCTCTAAACTGCAGTTTTCTAGTTTGCGCTTCTGGTGATTTTCTTCAAACTTCTGTGAACCAGAAACCTTATTGCCCATACTGTATCCACCCACCCACCCACACGCACGCACACACACAGACACACACACACACACACACACACACACACAGTTATAAGCTTGGATCCACATGGATAGACACCATGTGAACAGACATACCCAGTTGCCCCTCTGAAACACTCCGCTGTGCAGCTCTGAAAGTTCTCAAACTGCTTTCCGCCTCCTCACCTCCTGTCTCCATGTATCCCTTCATCTTCCCATCTTTCAATCCACCCATCCCTCATCTGTCCCTCTGTTTCTCCAAAACCCTCATCTCCCACTTTCTGAGGTTTTATTATTTTTAGATTGGCTCCACTGATTTACAATCCTAAACTACAGATAAGAAAAAGTTTGATTCATTCATCTTACAAGTTCTTAGTGCTTTCATTGGCCCATATAATATATGGCACATTACTGACAACCGAAAGAGAAAGTTTCCAAATTGCAAGCATGTATAATATTATTTAGAAATCAAATAACTCCCTTTTAAGTAGGGGCCAGTTCTCTTTTCACACACAAGAATTTAATTAGTAATCAGTTAAGAGTGCCAAGTATCCTCTTTCTTCCGAAACACGGACTCTTGGCTTGCTCATCACCCTTTTTGGGCTTTGCATGGTGAAGCTCCCACTGCTTGACCATGCATCCAACAGGCATTTAGGGGTGGGAGCTTTTGTTTTTCACTTTTCACTGAGAGCTAAGCCAAGCTCCAAAAGTAACCCTCAACTGACAAGAAAGACTGCAAACATCCCTAAAAGCTTCTTAATTTTAACTAGTTAATAGTGTGGATTTATCAAATTTTAGGGACACTGAAACATTTGAAACATGCTCATTTGCCTCACCCGCTGGTCAACATGCAACCATCTGCCAACTTCCAGAACCCCCCCCAAAATCTCACTGCACCCAATCTTCTATGACACCACCCTGACCCTCAATTTGCCAACTTAGTCATCCAAAGTTTCATTTTCGGTTGCCACCCAGGCATCAACGTCATTCCTGACTCATCATTCATTTGCCACAATCTCTAGTCTGCACTCACTGAACCCAACATGGTGGACAGACTACTTAACAAAAAGTCGAGGATGGCGCAATCAGGACGTGCCGCCACTCTGAGTCTCCACCTCCCTGGTTTCTAAATGGACCAGACACTCTCCAACCTTATTCGTACCCCTACCCTTCATCCACTGACCTCGACCCCCTTTCCTCCATCCTCCACCCTTGATCCCCTTTTTCCATCATCTTACCTCCTTGACCCCCTTGTCCTTCATCCACCTATCTCAACCCATTCCCTTTCCTTATCAAGTCACCTAATAATTCAAATAAAACTACCTTTTATGCTAAAGAATGGCATGTTTTTTGTTTGTGAATTGTTGCTTATATTTGTTTGCATTTAAGTGAGTCTTCACTTTTCCAAGCTGTTTCTGCATGAATTGTAATCCATGTGTGCAGATGTCATTTGAAGTCAGTTTTATACAGAGGAAAAAGTCTAAATGACCATTAGAAGCTCATATTATACATGCTTATAGAGCTCATTAAAACACAATGAGCTATGTTCATGAGTGGAAAGCTGGTTAAGGATCATCTCCTTCTGTTGGCACCATTTACCCATTGTAATGAAATCTTCTGAATTATTTAACCTAAAACTCTAACATGACATTTGTTTTGCATTTATCCTTACTGTATAACTGTAAAAGCCTTAACTGTTAAACTAATGAAAATACTGAGTCTCTGTGTAGTAACACATGTTATTGGCAGCTTAATTGGTTGTTTGCTCTCACCGGTGAAGATGGTAAAAGGTGGCATAACAGATGGAACACTGCTGATGATATCAGAGCCAATGTTGATGAAAATGTTATCAAATTTCAGTTCATGTAAATGTTATCTTGGTAGACAATAATTTGCTCAATACTCAACTATTAGTTGTACATCAAAGATGAAATGTTAGAACGCCTTAAAAAAAAAACTTGTATAATTTATAATTTATTTTTTCTGAAACCAACAGTCGTTCTTCCTCCTCTGAACTGTCCGCCAACACACTGAGGTGTTTAGATCAGAACACCAAGCAGACTCCACGTGGACTTTCCTTATCTTTCCTCTCAGCTGCTGCTCTTTCTGCTCTGCACCATCTGTCGTTCATTTGAATAAATGCCACAGGTAGTTAGTGTGTTTTTTTTCTATGACTCTGCATGAATATCTGCCACCGCTCTTTTGGATTTTGTCTTCATGTGTGAAAACTCCAAGGAAGATACTATCAGGAAATAAATCGACCGTCTGACACTCCTCCTGAGATGCATATGAACACACATGTGCATCACATAGTATATTAGTTATACAATGGCAGCATTAGGTTTCTTGCTATTGAAAGTGGGGTGGGTGTTTCATGAGAAAAATCCTTGATTGTGAGCCTTATCCCCAGCAAGTAAAATACTAACTTTTTGTGTTGGCTGGTGTTTGATAAACTGGGAACAAGACTTAAAAATCAACTATCACTCCTTATCCCCCTCTCATCCTCAAGTCCCCATTGCCAGTGGCAACCTTTGATGAAGTCAGTGCAGGAACTGTGTAGTGGACCCACTTCAGCACTGTTCATACTTTACAGCAAGGTCATTTAAGTACACTCTAACAAAAATGATTCCTCCCCCACTCTGCATCCACAACCCTATCAGTATGATGGAATCCAGAAGGGAGAGTTTTCTCACTTCTAAAGAAGAACAGCTTTTAACTTCTCAGACTGATTTACAATAGGGGCCTGGTGGAACACCAGGGCCAAAAGGACAATTGACACCTCCACAGGTTGGAGATAAGGGGAGCCTGGACAGATAAAAATCAACATCATGAATCTGATTTGAACATGAAATGTTTTTAGCTTTGCAACCACCTTTATCATCAGTATGAAGTGAATGTTTTATTCATTTCTCATTATGCTCATCACATTCAGTTAAAATCTTTGCCAAGGGTAAATGAAATCCCAGTGTTATACACCTCCCAAGCCTGAGTTATTCATTCAAGGTTTTCACTGCATTTCTAATGTAACAATACTGCTGAGCATGTATGGGTAACTGTTTCTGCAGTCATAAATATACAAGCTAAATATGACGCAAATGTTCTAGAATCCCAGTTTTGTTTAGTCATAAAGTTAGGAACTATTTACTCTTTGTTTAAACAGTTATTTGCATGACGTTAACATTCTTCACAGTAATTTACCTACAAGTGGAATTCTGTTGCGTTCTCTTTTGTTATTGATTTGTTATCCTAGTTCACATTGTTCTTGTTCTTGATATTTTATAATGTTGTTAGCAGTATAACAAAATAAAACCAAAATAATATTTTGCCATCAACCAGCTGAGACGACGCCCAGAGTTCGCCGTGAAGAGGTTCCACACATTACATCCAGTGCTTACGTTCTGACCGGGTTCTCGACCACCCTCTAAACTGCTCATGGCTGGGTTGATGTCAAAGTAATATGATAATAATTATAGTCTTATTGACAGTAATTCAATCTTAGAATTTAGCATTTTCCTTCATTAGTTACTAGAATCCATAGATAACAGATTTTTTCCTCCACTATTCCTCATTTCCTCATTCAAATTATTATCATCACATAAATATTCATGTGTGATCATTATTTCATTGAAGTCATTTGTGTTAGTATTTACTTCACACAGCCACACTTTTAGATATTTGAAACATAACCTAAAAAACGATCGGTTTGATTTAGATTTTCCTCTTCAGAGGTGGTGTTAAAAATGAACAACAAATTTGGTTATTTGTCTGCAGTGAATGTTGGAATATTACAGCTATAAGCTGGCACAGACAACATTCATCAGCCCAGCGGTGACATCTGCGGTGTTTGGTAGCCAAGGAATTATCTACTAGGTATCTGTGTGTGTGTGTGTGTGTGTGTGTGTGTGTGTGTGTGTGTGTGTGTGTGTGTGTGCATGTATGAACCACAGGCTACAAAATCTGCCTTGTAGGAAGGATGGCTGCAGGTTAAAGAAAAATCTAAAACAGAAAACAGAAAAGCTCCTTAATTCCATATGAGCCAAGCCAGGAGTCTTATTATTATTTTTTTATTCGCTGTTGTCCCTCAGGACTTCACCATTGAAATCAACGTGTGTGTGTGTGTGTGTGTGTGTGTGTGTGTGTGTGTGTGT
>CAEMYA010000012.1:5066042-5094930 GCA_903131615.1 Diplodus sargus
TGTGTGTGTGTGTGTGTGTGTGTGTGCATGGGGGCAGCAGCAGAGAAGGTCAGACATGTTGGGGGGATTTAAATGGGATTTCTTTTCCTTCAGCTTTAAAAAAGGTACAGTGGAGACACAACATTGAAACTGGGTCAAGGAAATGGGTGAAGGTGAGTGTACCCCCCACCAACTAATACACACACACACACACACTCACACACACACATACATGCATACACACTGGAGGTTTGGAGGATGGAGAGAACACCCTGAAAATGGAATAAAAGAAAATCGTCTTCCAACCCATGTCCCAAGCCACCAGCACTTATTTCTAGAAAATTCCTGAAGCGACAGAAATTGAACCAGCAACCGGAGAAATGACATGCTCCCATAAACTGGCAAAAATGACTTCTCATTTTGCCAAAATTGAGTCTTGAATACTGAAGTCTACACAACCTCAGATTGAGGTTTCCTCAGTGTAAAAGCTATGACTCCCATACATTTACAGTTGTGTGTGTCTTTCATCTGCAATGTACAATATCGTAATGTAATGAATCATTTCCCCTGTTACCAAGCCGACAGTATCCATGGATGCAGTAATAATTGATTGTGCCTCTTTCTCTTTGTGTGTCTGCTTTGTGTTGTCCAAAAAAAATAAGAGACAAACTCAGGATGAGATCACCGGGTAGCAGTACGGTCTGAAAAAGAAAAATCTGGAAAGAAATTCACTGGATGAAAGTTATTTCATCAGACCAGGCAGAGTGCCAGGGTTTCAGTTTTGGCTGGGCCATGGTAATTTTGGCTAGGCCTCATAATTACACAGCTCTGCATTTTTCTTTTTTTTCTCTCTCTCTCTTTTTTTTATTATTATTTACAATCGAGAAAAGACATAACCAAAGCTCAATATACGAGCAGACACAATCATATGAAAATAAAACAAATAGATAAAAAAAAATATCACATATGATACTAGTGAAAGCAGTAATCCCAGCCAGTGACGTTCACAAATTACGGTCTTTTACATACTTACTCAGTCATATCGGATAAATAAGTAGGTTACAGTTTTACATACCACACCATAATGTTAGAGGGATCTTTGTCTTTAAAAGTGTGAGGCATGAAGCATATAAAGCAATTCGAATAAAGCAGCTGAACCTAAGATCATAGCTGAATTCTGATCCCGTACAAAATGATGTGGATTAATTGTATCTCGTCCCAAATTTTTTCTTGATCCCACTTTGGAATGACAGCCAGAAACTTACAGTTTTAGGGCAAGGCCACATAAGATGACTAAAGCACGTCATCTATTCTTACATTCCCAACATGGTGACAAGCACGTAGGATAGGCAGTCTGTGATAAATATCAAATTGGGTCTCATAGGATTTGTAAGAGCAAAATGTTTCTCCACATCTCATCACGGAAGGGGTACCTGAATCTTCACTTCAGGATTTTTCTCTGTAATAGGGATTTTAACAAAGCTATGATCACAAGTATACATTTTCCTCCGGAAAGAAGAGGCTTTCATTAGTATCTTTTCAGGCTGATTCATGTTGAAACCACTTTTATATATTTGCAGGGATTGAATATAACTCCTATAAGCTGTAAATAGCGTAATCAGAAATGGAGTTTCAGGGACATCGAATTCAGTCCTGAGCTGAGAAATAGATTTGAGAGTCCCACCTGAAAAAAGATCTCGTATTTTAGAAACCCCATCATCTTTACTTTACACATCTATGTTAATGATGGTTGTCTACCTTCCATCATGGTGTGGAAGGAAACCAGTGCATCTGGTTGAATAAAACACTATTTAACTCTTTTTCCAAAACATGTTCAATGCCAAGATATCTTACTATTTCCCTGTGACAGTTTGTATTTCTAACGAGTGGCACACGCAGGTATATTGTTCACATCACGTCAGAATTGTTCCGATATTTTAGTCTGGAACAAAGTGTTGGACCTGTAGACCGACCAGTTACCCTACTTTTCAACAAAATATCACCAGGTTTTACCCAGAATTTAACCCTCACAACTCCATGAGTGGATGTTCTTGTACATTGTAAACTAAGGTATGTTGTGTGTGTTTGTGCAGAGGCCCCTGTTTCTTTGTATAGTTGCGCGTATCTACAGTATGTTTATGTGTTTGTGTGTGTATGTATGTATTTTCCTTTTTGTGCGTTGGTGTGTGACAGTGACAAATGGAAGCAGTCTCCGGTCTATTACTAGATTGGTTGCTGCTTTGTGTGGCAGATAATAGCTCACAACAACTGCTATGAGACTTAAAATGACTTGTAATTACATTGTGCATTTCATAACCCCGTCCGGAGCTTGTTACACAGCAAGATTTGTTTTTAAGTCACGTTAACATCATCACTTCTGTGGCACTGACAAACGACCGAGTCTGCAGAACACTCAGCATGGGCAGCAACAGCACAAGGTCTAATTCAATTTAGTCTAAATGTGTTCCAGCGAGGTGCTCATTATGTTGGAGGTTTGCTTGTCTTCAGAAAACATTAGCTGAAAGTAGATCTATACGCTGTAATTGAACTCCTGTGTAAACTAGGCGAACACAAGCTCATCATTCAGTGTAATGACTTTCATCCATTTTCACTGATAGTAATAGATAAGACAAACAGGAGGTGACACACAAAGATAATTAATGTCGCCCTCAGAAAATAATGCAGTGGTCAAAAACTCCTGCTGAACTGTACATGTCATCGCCTCCCGCGAGCATCTGTCTCCTCGCCAAACCAATTAAATTGGGGAGTTAGCAGGCTATTTAAAAGGCAATCTGGGAGTTTCTCTTTTTATCCAGATTGATTACACATGCAAAATACGTTTTAGGTCTTCAGTACAGCATGGATGCAAAGTGATAAACCCAAAGCACATCAGAGACAACGTGATATCATGGAATTCTGGAATTCACCAAGATCAGGGGTTATGTGACAAAAGTAAAACATGTTTTTTGTTAAACTTCTTTTAAAATGAAAGTTGTAAGGTATAACCAGTGACGTCATTAGGCCTATTTTAGGGGGCTGAAGCCCCCCTAAATAATTTGGTGTTTTTATTAAATTCTTTTTGATCATCTTTTTTTTTTTTTTACAAAAAAGTGCTGACAAATTCAATATAAAGCGGCCAAAATATGAGTTTAAATAAATAATCATTAAATAAGGTTGAGAGAGCCCCTTTAGTATGTCGTCAACCAATCCACTCCACTTGTTCATATAGAGAATGCCCACATCACTGAAAATCCAGTCCACGTTTTCCCTGCGACCTTGCTTGCACTCGTATTTGCAGTGTGTGTACCTTCAAGCACACAGAGAATAGAACAGCACGAGGAGAAGAACGTGAATGAAAAAGAATGGATATAAAAGCGTTTTTCAAGAAAGTAAGTATTCATCACTGCTGGTAGCAACAATTAGTTAGCTCCACCCCCAGCTAACAGCAGAAAGTCCCATGTAATTAATGAACCAAGTGCTCCCTGTTTGACAAATAAAAACCTAGCTTGCACACTATGGACAATCTCTGCGCACGTCTCCCCTTCGATGTTTCAAAAGTTATATTCCAGCTCTAAAAGGACACTGCTACTTAGCTAGCTAGTTAGTCTGAACTGCATTGTTAAGGCCCTGGTCGTTTATAGAGTTAAGTGTGCACTCTTTTTACCATATACTATCTTTGGGGTGACTTCCTTCAGTGTTTCTCACTTCACGCATGGCTGCACACCTTGAAACAGGAGCTGAGCTCATTCATGTATGATTATCAGCAGTGGATAATAATAATAATACACTAATAATAATCACTCCACCATCCCTATTGACCTGTAGGAGTCAGGGCAGAGGAGAGGGGAGAGACCTCTACTGGAAAGGTGAGTCTGAAGGATTTCACAGGATAGTCATTTGTGATGCAGACAGTCTTGGAGATTTATTGAACTCAATATGAATATGAAATATGAAACATTTCAGTCAAGGTGCACCATATAAGACTTATTTAACTTGAGCTTTTATTGAGGAGAGTAATGATTAGAAAGTGGAGAAAGCCATGATATGAATATGAAAGCCAAATTACCCTGACCCAAATATTTTCAGTATCTTAATATTACTTTAATTCAAGTAATTAAGTAATATTTTAGTTTTACTATACTGTTACTGTACAAACCTGTGTTTGTTCTTGTACTGTATTAAAATCATCTGACATAGTTTTCTCAATGACATGCACATGTTAAATGGCATGCAAGACGCAAAGAGTGATCTCTCAACCTGCGTGTTACCAGTGGAGCTTTGTGGGTAACCAGCATGTGCTGTTGTGTAGCAAGTTTGTTATGGGAAGTGGGGGATTTTTGGCCTCAAAAAACTCCCTCCCTTGGGACACACTTCAAAATAACCATGTACAAACAGCTGGGAATGCTTTATTTACCTTGGCGATTTTGTTTCACTTCGCCACTTCTCTGAAGGCACACTATCTTTGTTTGAGCATGCAGTGTCCTCACACCATGACGTCATCTACCACTTGCCTCCCTAAAGGTTAACCTAAGCCAGCACCAATGCAGTGTTGTGCAGTAATGTTGGAATATTTTATGAGTTTCTGTCACATGATAACTTGTTTTAATGGATTACAGTTGGGCATAACTTCACATCCTTGCAAGGTGTATAAAGGAGGGAGTCATGAAGTAATCCCTCAGTCTGTTGATGCATTTTATATCTCTTTAGGTTTGCTGGAGGGGTGTTCACTTCTCCCCTGACATTGTTATGTACACACTACCTCTGAAGAGTGATTCTCAACAATGGGGCCTCAACCCACTTACAGTCCACTCAGTGTGTTGTCTACCAGGCAGGAAAGATTTTGTCTGACAATTATGGACAACTCCTTCCCATTCTCCCCTGCTGCCATATCCTGCCAGTGCAGACATCAAGCACAAGACTTTACGTTCAGAATGAAGATGCACTTAATGGCATATTCAGTTTATATTCATCTGCTGCTCTCTCATAATTTTAGACTGGATCTAAAATGCAATCACTGTAAATTGATTGCCCTGTGACATGACAGATTTGTTTAAATAGCAACTACCCTATTAACTATCCCTTTCCTACTATCTCCTCTTGATGCTTTTCATGGTTATCATGACAGATGTAGTGCCTTGTTATCAGTTGATTTTTTTAATCTTTTTTTTATTTAATTCTTTTTTTACCATGACTGTATACACTGAGTTGATACAAAATAAGGGAGCACATTAGGTTAAACATCCAACATTACGTCTATGATACTATTTTATGTAAATGTTATACTACATTATGTAAGCTGTTGTAATATACAGCACAGCTTGCTACATGAGCTAAACCACCAGCAAGCTCCATTCATGTGTATCAAGTTAGACCACTTCCTCTCCCCTCTCCCTCTCTCTCTCTCTGTCAGGCAGCTGTGTGTGTCAGTCTTGTATTGATCTGTGTCCATTAGTGGCCCAGGAGGCAGACGCTCTGTCTGTATGTGTGTGTGTGTGTGTGTGTGTGTGCGGAGTGTTTGTGTGTGTGGGTCTGCATGAAGGTTTATCAGATACTCCTCAAACACTCCTGAGGCCTCATATGGAAAACGTCACACATATGCAAAGCTTTTTGAGAGTGGACCAAATTGTTGACATTATACACATGTAAATGTGAATGAGCTTGATACTGACATTGATTTATGATGACACTTGATGAAGTACAGTAACTAAAACACAATTGTGCAGTCTGATGCTTAAGTTAATCTTCAGCTCAACAGTTATGTACATCAAAGAAAGACTATTTCAATCAGCAGTAGCTTACCATGTTAAAGACTGGAATGAATCTCTTACAGCATGACAGATTGCAGCACAGCGTGTACTTTTGAGCATGACGTTCTGGGAACTTCAACAAAAACTGAAAAGTAAAAAAGGTAACGTCAAGGTTCAGCGCACGGGTTCGTACATAAAAGTCATCTGACTGTCACACTAAGAGCGTATGTCAATAGGCCACATTCACTCAGCGGCAATGTTCCTGAGGATCTTGAATGCTGGGATAATGTTCAGCTGCTTCGATCCAGGTTGCAAGCCTCATAAAAGTAGGGACTCGGACAAACTGCCATCAGTTCACCAATTGCCAATTGATTCGGTGAATAAATGAATTGAAGATGATGGTTACTGAAAATCTGGAGCGACATCAGGCCATATATCTTGATAAACCAACATATTTTTTAACAAATTAGCAATGTTGGCATTAACCATGCACTAAGATCACTGTTTGATGACATCCAGTGCATTTCACTTCCAAGCTTGAATAAATGTGTCCAAGATATGCACTGTTATTTTTTTTATTTTTTTTACCCCTTTCCTGTTGTACTGCATAACATTATCAAACAGTAAAATTAGCTAGGAAATGGTTAGATGCTAATGCAAGCTGTTGTCTAACGGAAGCTAACAAGGAGGATGCACTAATGTCAAAGGAAAATGGCTGCCATGTAAATATGGCCTATGGGCGAGAGTATAATTGTATTGATCTACACTATACGCCAGTAAGTGGCGTTGATGCACCCAGAAGCTGTTTCCTACTGCTGTTAAACAGCAAAAGCAGGAGGAGAAGGAGTAGACATAAATGAGATGAAGGTCACTGTGACAGACTAATGCTGCATTCCAGTTAATGATGGAAGTTGGAATTTGCAGATTGAAATGTCCAACTTCCAACCTGGGAGTGCTCCAGATGCCAAAAGTTGACAAAAAAACTTGGCTGACTGTGACAAAAGGATGTCTCTCTGTGTACAGACAAGTGCAGACCTCAGCAGTGCGTCCTCCTTTTATATATAAATGAAACAGAGCGGGAAAATGACACTTGAGGAGGCAGACATCGTTGTGCATATTATTTAACAGCAATTTTAAACTTGAAATACTATTTATATGTATTTAAATAATCCATTCACTTGCATAATGCAAATACTGTCTGCAGCCTACCCCCTCCCCAACTGCTTCACCCTGAGCTGGGGGTAAATGGAATGAGCCCACGAGTTAACGAGAAGGAATTCAGACTTTGAGTGACATTGTTCTTGAAATGATTGAGTTTAGAGTTCTCTGGAGCTCAGCACATACATTATGTTGGGTTCAATGAGAGAGAGGGCTGTCATAGAGATTTAGAGGGCAAGAACTATTGTCTGTTGAAAACACATGAAAAGAAACCTAGCCTTCAGTTGCTTTGCTCTTGACCGAAACTCGTACCAAAGAGTGACCCCAAAACCAAGGTATGTGGACTTTGCATCCTCTACCAAATACATCAGTGGGTTTTTTCCCTGATATTCCAAAAACACTTACAAACAGCTCATAGAGAGCATGTACACTAGCTCCAAAGTCAATGCGAGTGTTTCTATAAGTGAATGTGTCTTACTAGTGGCTCACAGCTAGAAACAAGCAGCCCCTCTTAAGTGAACATGATGTTTTCCCTTGACCTAATATCAGTTGTATCGACCTATTTGTCTATTTATCTGAATGCACCAGTAGTCTGTGTGTGTGTGCGTGTGTGCGTGTGTGTGTGTGCGCGCGCGCGCGTGTGTGTGTGTATGAGTGAGTGAACACAGCACTTAAAATACAACAAATAGTCAGAGCCGCTACAAGAGGCTCATTAAACTTTGATGTGTTCCTCTCTGCGCTGCTCTTATCCAAGGTAATGGAGGCTAATTACTGCTCACACATACACAGCACCGTTAATGGGGAGTAACAGAATCTGTCCTCTTGATTCAGATGACTCTTAGTACTTCCTGCACTGGAAGTCCACCAAGGAAGTTCTGTGCTCGCATATGGAACCAGGATGTGTGGATACAACTTAGAAACATGTTCCCCTGAGGGCTTTCACACCACAGTAACTTTGTCAAGCAGCTTTGCTAAGCATGGAGGAGTTTTACCTAAGTGTTATTGATGTTTAAACAAAGTTTTCTGACTAATTTTCCCACACACTTAAGAAAGACTTAGCAGGAGAGGATGCGAACAAGAGAGAACAAGTGAGGTAAGACATAACTTTAATTGTAGCAGGGCGTACTTTGCCTACAGGCATCTCATTGTTCTTGTGTTTCAGTTCAGATGTCACAAACAACTGCTGACTGCAAAAAATTATGCAATTAAAAAATGTACTAAATTTGACTAAAGCGATTTATTGGATTAAATGAGTCATACTTTTTTAAATACGCACATTGAGATCCCCTGGTTTGTAATGCTTAAGTTTTATAACAGTGTAGGAGACAAATTAATTTGTTTGTTATTTTGGTTACAAGAGTGTTGCTGTTAGATTGCCGCTAGACCGCCCTGTTAGTATCGGTGGGTGTCTCCCTTTGGGTGTATCAAGCAGGAGAGCAACTACAGTGAAGGTTAAACGCCAATTACTGTTAGATTAAAGCTAGGTCTGTCAAAGTTAACACTATAAAAACACAAATTCCTCATCACGGCGCTAAATCTTTTGAAAAAATATGAATTGTGAATCACACACATGCTGTTATTATGACCCTCGGCCTGCTCCGAATTTAGGAAATCAGGAAGTGATGCGGCAGTAACGTTGTGGATGGCAAGCAGTAACAAACCTCCTTGAGCGAAATAGTTTGCAACGCCTGGACAACTCTACATGTGACGAACTTTCAAAAGCGATAGCTAAGTGGGTGACTACATCTTGCAGGCTGATTAACATTTTCAACCTTTTCAAGTGTAAAGATGGACACTACATTGTGTAAGTATTACTGAGGAATGTTACATTCAGGTCAGTATGCCCATCTGTTGTTGCTTGTTGGGCTTGTGTTTGTCATGTTATGGTTTCAGCATGCTGTACCTTTGAGGTTACTCTGGAGAATATTCTGGACAGTATTTGTCATTGGTTTGGATTTTTTGCACGAAGCAAGCATATTTGTCCACTCTCATGTTGATAAAAGTATTAAAAGCTCTAGAACAGAACAAAAATATCTGATTAATTTGCAGTTAATTGGGGTTAACCATGGACAATGGTGATAAATCGAGATAAAATATTTGTATCGATTGACAGCCCCAATAAAAACATGTCAATTTTAGGGATGATTACATCTAACTAATTTAGACTTTGGATGTTGTCGCACTGGTACAGTAGTGTCTGGAAACAATCCTACACAGCCACACACTGTAATAAACAACCATGCAGAAATACCCAGGTTCAACAGAACAGACACGCAGAATGTCCTTGTTGTCAACAGCAATGCTGATTGAGAATTCAAATGTCAACTTAATGAACATAGCTAATAGTAGTTATAGTTAATGAACACTTGCCAAGAACGACATCATCAGTTCTTTCAACCTGTACATTTCCTGGTGACTTTTGCCAGTATGATAACATAAAGCTGCTTTCATCTTTGTGTCTTAGGAATGATTATCAATGTTCTCACATTTAGCCTATCTTTCCATTAAAGTGACAGTTTGATTTTTTTTCACGTAACATTGGTAAATCACTCAGTAGTGACAGGACTGCATGCACATTTAGTAGTATTAAATGTGTTCACATCAGCGTTAAGGATTTAAGGTGGAATTTGGTGTCCAGAGCAACTTTCCCTTGATCCTCTCAGTTGCTTCATCTGTATTTTTTTCTTTTTTTTTGTCAGAGTGAGAAGAGCTTGTCATCTGATTTGATAAAAGAGTCCAGACAGCAATTTCACCATCTTGCATGTCTACTCACAGCGGCCAGACCTGAACCTCCCGGTCAGGAAAACAGAAATCATTTCAGATTTTGTTTGACACTTTATCAACAGCGCTGGACACATATTTTCTTTCTGTCTGTCTTTTCCTCTTTATTTCCCAACTTCCATTCCGCACCGTTCACTCTTATTTCAAGGATTCTGCAGCCTGTACAGCGAAGCCTCTGTTTCCCATCCTGCCATTACCAAAATTACTGTAATTTTCTTTTTCAGCTTGCCAAAACTTAATCATTGCTGGCAGACAAAAACAGCAGAGGAGCATGTACATATACATATACATATGCATATAAATCTTATTTACTACTGTTTGTGTTTTGCTTTCATCTTGTTGATCTCTGGCTACAAGCATGGATATGAAATGTAATCACTTGTTAAATTAATATGTGCATCACATGTCTTTAATTCATTCATATTTGTATGTCCAGCTTTCAGTCCAGTTTATTCTATGTTGTTTGTTCTTCTTATTTCTATTTTTGAGGTTGGATGGATATCAATGCCCAGACTTGATAGGACATCCACCACTTTGTTGTCAGTTCACTTAGTAGGAATAAACTTTTTTAATTAACATAGATCATTTAAATGTCAAGACAATTTTGAAATGTCACAAATGAAAATTTGATTTATTTCCATCAACCTGGTAGATGGTAATTTTGACATTCACAAAGCTTGTTCTTCAATTTCTCCCCACTGTAATGTTAGCGTTACACCATTAATTTTTACACATTAAGGGGTGACTCCTACAGTTTCACTAAAGAGTACTTTAAAGCCTTTTGTGGCTCCAGAGTAAGCTGCATTTAAACTGACACATTGCCTTCAGTGATGTCACTCAGTGGCTAAGCTGCATTGTGGGTAATGTAGGCACCAGGTTTTGAGAAGGACTAATGTGTGGAATGAAAAAAGATTATTTTTCTGGTTCCTCTGTTTTGATTGTGGTTTGGAGTTGTGATATGTTGCAACAGGAGTTTGTCTCAGTGAAACTTTTGTACTACAGTATATAATCACTGTTTACCTCTTCTCTCTTCTATCTAAATCATTTCTCCCTCTCATTCTTCCTCTCTTCATTCCCAGCTTTCCTTTTCTCTAACTTCCCTAAATTTGACTTGATCATGTTTCACGACTGAGCGGGCTGAATGGGTTTAACTCCCTCTTCATGAGCCTCATTAATCCAGGATTTCTAAACCCAGCACAGAAAGGCCCTCCTTCTCACTTTCCATGCGCGGAGTTGTTTAATTCGGTGAAGCCTTATAGCTGTGACGACTTCTAAGTGAATCTGAGCAGCAAAGTTTAAACACCAATGAATCACCATGCTGACAGTGGAGAGTGATGTCCTGTCCTGGTGCTTTTGTTTTCCTCTGTTTGGACTTCCAAGGCCACAAGGACATTTTTGCGTTGCACTTGGTGTTACAGTATGTGACTTTTTTTTATCAAAGTGCTTGACAGTGTGCCTCCAATTAAGACATACAAACACATGCACCCAGTGATGGCCAAGTCACTGTCATGCAACCCATTTGCATGACAGGTAACAAGAGCTTACCTGTCATGCAAATGGGAGCAAAGGAAACTTTGACATGCAAAAGAGGACCCGGGTATCGAACCACTAAACCTGTGGTTAATGGATGACTCACTCCTGGTCTACAGGCAACCCAAGTTTTTCGTATAGTAACTGTGGACTAACTATGTTATGATATCTCATATCTTCCTGCTTGTAATCAGGATTTAATCTATTGTCTTGTATCGAACAAAGTGTTTCCAGTCTTACAATTGCTCCCTGTAAAAACCGCAAAGAACAACTCTTATCCTGGAGGTTTACAGCAACACACTAAGTCATGGCAGACGATGGTCATTTGATTAGGATGTCGGCGGTGCCCCTCCAACATGTGGTGCTCTAGGCAACCGCCTATATGGCCTATACCAAGAATGTATTGCACTAGTAATAGCATTATCACTTACAGTACTTTAACAAAATGTAATTATAACAGCATAAACCATAGCCTAAATAAAAAGTAAGTACAGGAATACTGATCCTCCAATAGTGCAAATATTTTATTCTTTAAAAAAATGTTCTCAACAAAGACAAACAAAAGTAAAATCACAGAACTTCAAAAGTTTTATTTTGAAGTTCTGTCCTCTTATGTTGTGTTCTGCTTTTCATTTCCCCCTTTTGTTCTCTCCCTGCCTTTAAGTTTGCTTAGACACTGCAGAATTGGTAATTATCATCAGTGTATTTTCATGACAAGCGACACTTTTTTTTATTACATTTGATACAGAATTAGATTTAGCTCTATTTATCTCCTGATGGGGAGATTCACTTGTTACAGCAGCTCAAGATCGCACCAAGTACAGGAAAAATAACATGCATAAAGTTAAATAGAAAATAAATAGAAAAAAATTATATATTTACAAAAACAATAAGACATTTACAAACACATGCAGTTGTATATGAATCTACACATAATACAATCTACATTCCTGTTTACAAGTAGCTGGCAGTTCGAGATTGTCCATTCACCAACATCTACATCAACATCATTAGTATTGACAGTGAAAGCACTGATATTACCAAGCTACAGAGTTTATTCATGGTCAAACTAACCTGTAGCCTGCTCTGCTCACTGCCACCAGCCAGCTGCTTAACACTTCCCTCTGCTCTGACCAACAGCAGTCATCTGCACAGCCACAAACACAAACACACACACGCAAACACATTACACATTACACATTGCCCTATTCCTTAAATGGAGCAAGCCCATGTTTTCAACACCAATGACTCCCATTCTACCCTCTCAAACTCTCCCCTCAGTGTGGCTGTGCCACCGGGAGAATGATGTTTGACTCGCAGAATCTGCTACAGTCATACGTAACGGTCCCACTGTAGCAGCTGATTACATTGTTTAAGCGTGTGCACAAAAGTTTTATTATTTGTCAAAAAAAGAATATTTGCTCAACAGTGTGACTCTTCAACATTATCAGGAAAGAGGCAAATTAAAGTGAAGTGGCGCTTTAAGGAAACACTGTCTATTACTTATGCAAAGTAAAACAATAACACATACCAGTTCCATACAAACTCTAATTGTGACCACCACAAACAGCAACTTGTGTGTTTAGTTTAGAGTTTTTTGTAGTGACAGTATATTAGACAGTATGTTATATACTGTGTTATACATGATGACATGTCTTAAGTAACACATGCAGGCATGACGGTCGGGGGGACTTGTTACTTCTTTTTCATTTATTTTTTCGTGTTGTTTGTCCTCTTAACTCCGCCACACTCTGCCTCTCCCTCTCTCACTCTCTCTCCTTTGTGGACCTCCTGTCTCTTCCTCCTCCCCCACTCCCTCTCATCTGTCGCTCCCTCTCTCTTCCCTCAGCAGCTTTTAATGCGATTCAAGGTGACGAGTTCACATCGTCTTCTAGGGAGCCCCTTTCTCCTGACCTACTTCTACTAGCTGCCACACACACACACACATGCACACATACACGCACGCACGCACGCACGCACGCACACACACACACACACACAGACTCATACAGAGAAATATACATAGAGTTAAATATCCAAAGTAATTATTTCCTTAACAGTAAAAAAAAGATTATACACACAAGCTTCGTCTTGGTCTGGAACTTGTAAATATATCCACACAAAGACTTGCATAATTGCTTTTCTTTCCTCTCACACAGACGGAAACTTCCACATACACTGATGCAATAAGACACAGTTCATGAAGCTGTAATAAAGAAACTTCATGATCAGTTTGCTTCAGGTTGGTTGTTCTGCAAAATGTTTGTTTTGATACCAACCTGCAGTCTTGTGAATGTCTTTTTCATGCCTGTTAACAACACGTCTGCATGCAAACCATGGAATTTATTAGTGTTTGAAGAGTTTTGCCAATAAAAGTTTTGAATATGCAGCACTATGCAGGACAGGTTGCTATACTGTGCAAAGTTAAGCATTTAATATATCTATACAAAGATCAGGGTCCAATCTCTTCAGTCATTGTGTTCATATTTCTTAGAAGCATCCTGTCCTCCTCGTGTTGACAGTGTGAATCCATGAGAGTTCTGGTTAGCGTTGTGAGGACCACACGTGATTTGCTCTTTGCTGCCGGGCAGTTTTGGAACTCATTCCTAATTTTTAAGTTAAATTAAATAAAAAAATGTATCACATCCCCCCCAGAAAATGAAATTGAATAAATAATTACATAACAATTTTGGTTTAAGGCAAAGAAAAAGGAAATCAACCAGACAAACAAAATGAGAATTGTTTCCCACAAAGAATTACTGAAGACAACAATAGAACATAGAAAAAAAAACATGATTCTACAGAATTGTAAGTTGTGGCTAAAGCTACATCTTATCAAACCTTACTTACATATGTACAAAAAGCTTCACATTAAAAGTAACAGGTGATATTTTACATGATTCCTGCCATAAAAATGCCAACTTTATCATACTTTTAAAAATATATAGTGCAATAATATATTTAATTAAAAAAAAAATCATGTTCAGTAGTCAGATTTACCTCAGATAAATGGCCCCAAAATAAAAATACTTGATTTTTTTTTTTTTACTTGATAATTAAATTAAATTTAGATTTAATTAGATAATATAATAAGAACAAAATGATAGCATCACTGTTTAACAATCATACTATTACACAAAGAAAATCCTGCAGGATAGCAAAAATCACATCAAGTCTGTGAAACCAGATCACTGGAGTTCAAATTCGAACACAAGCATTAATCTGATCCAAACCGAGCTATGGGCTAAGTGGATGTCTTTCTCCAAAACAACCCCCCTCCCCTCCTCTTCTCTCCAGCGGGGACTTGCCTACATACATCGGGGCTTGGTGCCCAAGGGACAGCCGGGCAGAAAAAGTGTTTGCCGGTTGGCAACAGCAGCAGCAGCAGCAGCAGAGACACAGTGATGCCAGTGTGCAGCAGGCAGGCTGAACCAGGCTAAACCCTGCTGGCAGTGGGATGTGTAGTGAGATGCACTGACCTGGAATCTGGGATGTTAGACTAACACTGCTAAATGATTCATTGGCAACAATGTCGATTAGAGCGACACCTTCATCTTTATTTGATATCAAGGCCAAGGAGAGTGGAGGGAGGCAGCAAAATACCACATGGCACACACAGTCTGAAGCCCCCAAACATTGGGCGAAATGTGAATGCAAAAGGTAAATGAGTAAGTCTGTTTGAGTAAGGCACTCGTTCCAGACAGCTCAGACTCATCAGTGGCTCACGTAGACCACATTACAGGACTGAGGAGAAACAGAGGAGATACACCGACTGAGAGCCATTGTGAAGTTTCTCCCAAAGCATGGTTAATGCTGGGAGACATCATTGAGATCAGACAGAACCGTTTATAGGCTTTAATGTTCATCACATACCACAACGTGTTGAACGGCCACCCCATAAAACAGATGATTGAGACAAAACACGGAGGTAATTACTAAACTATTGATTATTTTCATTCCAGAATTTGTTTTTTGTTTTTTTTTATCAGTGAATCATTAATCAAGTAAGTAAGTCCACTGCAGGTCTCCTAGAGCCCAAGGTGACGATAATATACTCGGCAGACGGGTCTCTGTAAAGGTGTGGGTACAACAGTCTCTGAGATCCCTCTCTGAGCATGAGTCTCATTACGTCCATTTCATATTGCTGCAACTGGAAATTAGAAGCAGCCTTATTTAAATCCAAGCTGGGTCAGGGTTGTTCACATCCTGCATCTCTCCCGTCTCCTCCCCGGGGCAGGTAAGGTGAAGTTTATGTCCTACAGAGACAGTCAGACTTGAACATATAGCAACATTTTGCATTTGATTTCTCCCCTTGTTTTTTTTCCTGCTAGCATGAACTGCCAACTGCACAGCACCAGCATTGTGTGTTCACATTTAGGAAGTGCATTAATGCTGTTTTAATTCAAACAGCAGGTTGTGCAGATATGTGTCACTCAAGATAAAACTGTTTTAATTTTTGCAGATGTAGAAATAGGGTAGTAATTTATAAGTGCACTTCTGGCAAGTCCTGCTGACTGAGCTCTATGAAGGCCAGAAGGGGTTGGTGAATGTGACACAGAGGCATCACTGGTGTGGGCCGCAGCTGTAAACAAGCCTGGCCAGCCGCTAGAAGACTGGCAACTAGTAACACCAGCTGGCACCAACTGATTCCAAACGCACACAAACAATTCCTGACAAAAACTGTGTGCGGGGCAGATGTGTGCATCTTCACACACAGTTTTCTATTGTGTGTTGATCATGTACCCGGCATGCTGTAGGCCATGTGTGCATGCATGCCAGAGCTGTGTATGGACACTGAATCTGTGTGTGTGTGTGTGTGTGTGTGTGTGTGTGTGTGTGTGTGTGCGTGTGGGTGTCTGTGTGAGTGTATGTATCCGTCTGTCTGTCTGTCTGTCTGTCTGTCTGTGTGTGTGTGTGTGTGTGTGTGTGTGTGTGTGTGTGTGTGTGTGTGTATGTGTGCAGCCAGACAGACAGACACAGGGGGGAAAGGGAGACAGAGGGGTGAATGAAGGGTCAGATAAAAAGGAATCAGTGGAAACTGTCTCCTTTTCGCTCCATCATTCTCCGGGAGGATTTCCACACTTCACTGTCCAAATTCCTCCCTCTCGTCATTCTGGCTCTTGAGGCCATATTCACACTTATGTGGATAGATTTGAAATCACATCTTTTTCTCGCTCCATTTTTTGTTTTTTAATCATCCCCACATTAATGTGAGCTAACATGCTCTTCAGCGTGGAAGAATCTGAAACAAAAAGGAAAACTGAAAAGTGGCAGATAACATTCACAGATGTGGTCGGAATCTTCTGTGAAGTTGATTTGAGATTTAGAGATCACAGGCGTGTGAGTTACAAATGGGAAGGTTTTTTTATGTTCAGCATTTTTTACATAGGCACAGTGAAATGATCCTGGGAAAAAGTGATATAAAAAAGAATATTTTCATAAATGTATAATTTGAACATTTTTGGTGCTTCACATTGCCTTCAGACAGCCCTTTTCTTTAGGACTACATTCCCTCAATTGTACAATGCTGTATTTCTACACACAACCACAGCTGTGCCAACCTGCACTGCATTACGCAGCTGTCTGATAACAATGTAAAGCACCAGAAATGTTCAAAATATAGCACACACTGAAATATATAAATGTTCCTTAGGTGATACAATGCTCTGCATACCTGTTGGCGCCATGCGTTGCTTCTCCACACAGGTGGAGAGCTGACGGTAGTCTACTACAGGTAACACTGATAAGGGACAAGTATCACATCAGACCCCACATCAACAGACCCAAGCTATCACTTAAAAATCACAGCTTCAGAACCTTTATCATGTTACAGTGACTTGTAATAGGGTGAATGGTGTCTGTTAGTGATGCGCGAGTCAATGACTAAGAGGTGTTCAGAATAAGTTAATAACTTAGAGAAACTGAAACAAATTGTGTTCAATAGTCTACTTTCCAGTTTTGTTCCCTCCTTCTGCCACTCTCTCTGTCTCTCAGGTACACACACTGACACAAGCGTACCTCCACAAATACCTTCACATACCTGTTCCACTGTGCTTTCCAGCAATAAGCGCACCCAGTGATCCTGCAATCAGCTCAGCTGGCTCTATCCTCGAAGTGTGCCCAAATACATTAACTCCAACTGGATAGGCCTACAAATTAGGGCCCAAATGCATGATTTGAGACAGGGGTCAGTTTGCAACAGCTCAAAAGTGGGTGAAATGAGAGTCGATGCAGGTATGCAGGTCCTTCTTGTCTATGAAAGAGAAGCATGGGCCAGCTGGAGAGAGGGAAGAGTCAAAAGATAGCAAGGCTTGGGCCTTGTTGGAAACATCTTTAAGGTCATGGTAACATGTAGAACCTTAGAGAGGTCCAGATAATCTGTCTTGAAAATGGGTGTTACAGATGAATGTGTCTCAGTGGCAGTGGAAGGCACAGAGCTGACCTGTGGAGATCTGGGGCATACATGAGGGAAAACAGTCCTTCAAACATCCCTCAGCCCACTCAGTAATTACCCCAGTGGACCAGTTTATATGGGGATTGTGCAGCAGTGGCGGTGACATTTCGGCAAAAGGAAAACACTGCCTGTTGCGTGCCCCATTGCACCCTCCATATAAACTGGTCAAATCAAGCAAATACTGTATCTGGCTACTCTATGACAACTTAAAAAAAGGAAAGGCAATTATTCTGTCTATACTCAATTGTACAAGTATCACCACCCACATTCCACAGGACATTAATGATGTTTTTCATACAACCTCATAAGTGATTATGATTGGCTAAGGTAGAGTAAGACTTCATAAGCCAATCAGAGGCAGTGTTCAGTTTACACACAAACACACGCACACAGCAGCCACACATACACAAACTAGCAGAGGTGAGCTGCAGCAATGGCGAGTCTGGAGGGAAAGTTTGCGTTTTCAAAGTGGAAGTACAGACACTACTTTAATCTCCTTGAGGTAAAAGGCAAGAACATACATGTGAAGTGTACATTATGTCCCAGAGCAAAGTGTTAGTCTAGAGCAAAGTGTTAGTCTAGAGTGAAGTGTTTGCGAAGTTTTCAAACAAAGACTGCTCCAGTTTCACAAAAATTTGTGACACAGACTGAACTGAATGCGATGATAGGCAGGTATGTTGTTAAGAACATGCTCCTGCTATCAACAGTTGAACCAGACTCCTTCAGAGCCCTCATTTGTAAAATATCAGGGAGAGCAGGTGACGGTCCGCCATGCAGAAAGACATTTTCTAAATACAGAAATGCCGAGTACACTAAAATGAATGCTGAGCTCAAAAGGGGGAAGAAAAAAAGAGTAACGCAATAGTTACTTTCCCTGGTAACTAGTTACTTTTATAGTGGAGTAATTCAGTTACTAACTCAGCTACTTTTTGGAAGAAGTAACTAGTAACTACAACTAATGACTTTTTAAAAGTAACGTGCCCAGCACTGCTCATTCCTCAGTCTTAACAGTTGTGCCGATATAATGCAATGAGTTGTTTTGTGGGTCCGGCTGGGTACAGGTTGCTGATTAACAATGGGCTGGGCAGATGGATTAGGTGGGTAAAGGTCAATAAAAAACCCTTGACCTGCACATCACTAATGTCTGTGTCATCTTGTGCTTGTAACTTCAGTGAGAGGCTAGCATCACCGTGTGCAACGCTTTACGGCAAAACATCCCTGATCCATCACTGATTTTGGTGAAACACTATCACATTTTAGGGACGTAATGTTTTCTGGTTTTCCCCCTGATGTCCTCCTCCGCCTCAACTCTCTGTGATGTTTGACTTTTCCTGAAGACTCCTGTAACTGCTCTACTGTAGCTGCAAGTTAGCTCTGTTTGCTGACTCTCCTCAGAGAGCCATTGCGTTTTTCAGGCAGCGGAGTTGGGATCAGCAGCCTTTACGGACAAGGCAAGGCAAGCTTATTTGCATATTTGCTATAAGTGCTACCGGGGACATAAAATTACATTAAAAACATTGAAAATAGCATTAAAATCATACATTAAAAACAAGTAGGAAGACATCAAGAGACAAAACACTAAAACAAGTTAAAAAATAGGAAAGCAGGCGAAAGGAGAATAGGTTTAAAAGAGACAAAACTAGAAAATGAAAGTCACAGTGCAGTTCAAAGCCTTCAGTGAAAGGCAGTGGCAAACAGAAAGGTCTTCAGCCTTGATTTATAAGAGGTTAGAGTTGGAGCGGATCTGCAGTTTGTTCCAGATGTGTGGCTCATAATAACTGAACACTGCTTCCCCAGGTAACTCTAGGGACTGAAAACAGACCTGAACCTGACGACTTCAGAGGTCTGGACGCTTCATAATACAACAGCAGATCATCAATGTATTTTGGCTCGAAACCACTCAGTGATTTATAAACCAACATTAGGATTTTGAAATGTAATCCTTGACAGACGGGAAGCCGGCGTAAAGATCTAAGAACTGGAGTGATGTGATCTACTATTCTGGTTCTTGTTGGGACTCGAGCAGCAGTGTTCTGAATCAGCTGCAGCTGTCTGAGTCCTGTAAAGACACCGTTACAGTAGTCGGGTCTGCTGACAGCATAACAGAAGTGAAACGCTCCTGATGAGCAGTTGGCGCCTTGCATGGCAGCCTCCGCCATCAGTGTATGAATGTGTGTGCTTTTTGAGTGGTCAGTAGGCTGGAAAAGCACTATAGAAATGCAAGACCATTACCAACTCTACAACTCTCTACATCATAAGTGAGGTCAGCCCATTTCAACAGAGATTTAGCCGCTAGCAAGAGCCAGGTGTTTTTATCTCCTGTTCAGGTCAACTAAACTTGGTGCACTGTTACTGCTGCAAAACTTTGACTACCACATGGCAAAAATGCCTGAGAGGCATGTTTGATTTTTTGTCAGAAGTTAGCATGTAGCATTACATTACATTTGACAGATTATTAAAGAACCCTTGGATTTGTTTGTGCCAAATCGCACGGAATACATACTTATACTTAGTGGTGTTGCTGTAACACCTACACAGCAGACACCTATTTTGAGGTGTTCGATGCTGTGAACTCTCGCAAAATGTAAATACGGGACTCTTGGGATTTAAGTGCAGGTAAACAGGAACACCTCCGCCTACCAGTATTCCTCCCTACAGCACACTCACTGTGACAGGTGGAGGGACTGTACTCTGAGCCTGGCTGAGACAAACATCGCATGAATATTGTCATTCTCTGTGTACACACGCACACGGACACCACACAGTCCACCGAGAGCACCCTGAACTTGAACACATGACATAGCTAATTACAGGGGATTTGATTTGAAGCGGTGGAGCCACAGATTGAACAAACAAGAAAGTCTGCTCGGCTCATATCTGGTGATAATACAGCAGCATGCACTGAGCTGCTCATAATACCTCAGCAGACACACACCCGTTTGGACACATGTTCACACATGTACACACACTGGCAGACTCACAAAGGCTGAATGTGAAAACAGTAAACAGGGCAAAACCAAGGGAAGTTTCAGTGGGGAAATAGCAGGATGAGATAAAGCAGAGCTAATAGAAAACTCAATTTGACTTAATGGTGACTTTAATATGAAAATTAGGTGGGTCCTTTCATGAACTACAACTGTTTTCAAAGACGTTTTCTGTGCATTTAGATGTGTTAAAACATTGAAGAATGGATCAGTAAAGTGAAAAGAGACCAGTAGAAAGTAACTTGAGAGATTATTTTAGATAGTAAATCACAGTTTCTGGTACAAAAAGTCAAATACAGTAATTGTAGTGATTAAAATAGGAAAGCGTCAAAGCACACCAGCCACCAAAATACCAAACCAGTGCTGTCTGAGCCCATAAAAATGATCAGTACATAACGTAAGGCTAAAAGGGCAGTTTAAAACTAGTAACCTTTAGATTAGAAGTTAGAGGTTTAAACTGCAAAACCTCTTTTTTTTTTTCAAAATTTCATTTGTTAAACAGAGCCATGTTTTCCGACTTTTTGCTGGAGAAACAAACATTTTCAGGAGAAAAAAAAGCTTTGTTTTGCATGTGTGAAACTAAGTGAATAAAAGTTTTGGCAGGAGAAAAACATTTTTTCAAGCAATTTTTTCTAAATATTTGCTTTTGTAATACTCATTTTGACCACAAGAGGCTCAGTACACCACTACCCCACGTTTTAAAAAGGACGAAAAGCGTTCATGTTTTATCCGTGCGCACTAACCACAAGGTACATCTAAAATAATGTGGCTCAGAAGGAAATTAATATTGCAAGAGAACACAAAAGTAGTCTGAAATAATTCACTCCATAAACAGGGCTCCATAGAAAAATACTGTCTTGGGATGTCTTTTTTTTTTCCACATTTCACAGATGGCAAAAAGAATTAAAGAATTTAGAAAGATTATCTCAGCAAAACATTTTTTTTCGCTAGTTCTCAAGTCATGAAGACCGGAGCAAAAACAAGTGAGAGCAGACTTTGATAATGGATCACCAGAAAAACAAAATTGTCTTCACTTGTCCCTCAGGGCTTCCGGACAAAAGACTTAAATCTCGTGTGTCATTATATTTATTTTTTTATGTGTTCAAATACTCCGTTCACATGTGGAATTGTGATTTTCACCTTTCATTTCACATTTCACATGTAAAATCAGAATGTTGTCGTTGGATGCATGACAGGGTATAATGAGGGAATTCAATGTACCACAGAAGCCTATAAATGTACATCATTATATCATTATCATTCATCTTCTTTTACATCATTCATTATTTTAATTTGGTGCTAAAAGCATGTCAGCAAAGGTCTTGTAGCCTGGTACCTGTCTGCAGCTCAGGGGTTGGGAACTTCTGGACTAATAGATTGTTACTCAATACAAAAACCCCTGTGTCCATATCTGTGCTTTTGGTTGGTAGAAGAATGTGCAGCCGCGTGCACAACATGTTATCAAGTTAAGACATACTGTATGCGCCTGTATGGAAATCAGTTTGTAGATGGTGTCCAGTCAGACTCCGTCTCTGGTCTCAGCATCGTGTTCATCATCTGCAAAAGTCCCCCGCTGCGGGACTA
The DNA here is from genome assembly GCA_903131615.1 of Diplodus sargus. Taxonomy (NCBI): domain Eukaryota; kingdom Metazoa; phylum Chordata; class Actinopteri; order Spariformes; family Sparidae; genus Diplodus; species Diplodus sargus. The sequence goes on from CAEMYA010000012.1 coordinate 5,088,260, forward strand.
ACAAAGGATTATCTTATGTTACTGAAGGTGAAGAACAGCAGATCATGTGGTGGAGAAACGCAACCCAAACAGGAGACTGATAAAGACGTTCACTGGAAAGGTTGACTGTCCCCTTGGGTGTAAGTTGCACACACACACACACACACACACACACACACACACACACACACACACACACACACACATACAGTCGCCTCGTTGTTCGGTGAGTTTGTGGGAAAGATTTGTCAGATGTGCTGCGTTCACACCTCCGATCAATGTGACAAATTTCTGTGATGAAAGTGACTCTGACTCCTGAAGCCCACCTCCTCCCTTTTTCTCACCTCCTTTTTCGTCACGTCTTGCTTGCTCCTCTTCTTCACTTTGTCCCACACTTTATCCCTCAATTTTTTTGGCCCCCTTCATCACCCTCTCTTCTCTCCTGTCCACCCACCTCCTTATTTCATCCACTCTCTACGCAATGATTTCCCCTTCCATGTCTAGTTATTTTGACTTCCTCTCATTTCTCCTTAGCCTTTTTTTGGGTTAACTCCTCCTCTTCCACACCTCTCTTCATTTCTCCTGCCCTTCGTCTTCTTCTCTCCCACTCATCCTCTCCCTATTTTTTCGTCCTCACCTCCTTTAGCATCCTATTGTCCTCATCATCATCTTGCCTGATCTCCTGCACTGCCTCTCTCCCGTTGTCTTCGTCCTCACCTCCTGATCTTTTTTATCTGCTCCTCTACTATTGTCCTCTCTTCCTCCCCCTCAGTCCCACTGATTACTCAACTTCCTTCTCCTAAATCAAATGCTTTATCTCTCTCTCCTCCTCCTCAGCAACCTCCTCTCTCATATTCCGAAGTTCTCCCTTTTCCTCTCCTCCTCCATCTCCGCCTCCTCCTTACTGTCCCCCTCCCTCTCAAGCTTCCTCGCCATCATCACCTCCACCTCTGTCAGTCTCCCCCCCTTTGCCTCTTTCCTCACCTTTCTCCTCACCTTCACCTGTTCCTCACCGTGTCATGGCTTATGTGTTTTTCTTTTCTCCTCCCCTTCCTCTTCTTCTCTGTCTCCTCCACTACCATATCCTCTTCATTCCAATACACTCACTTCAATGTTTCCTCATCTCTTCCTTCTTCTTGTCTTTCTCTATCTTCCCTCTTTATCACCCCATCCTGCACCCATTTTACTCCTTTTATATTTCCTTCTTCTACTTGTTTTCCTCTGCTCTGTCACTTTCTTACCGCCTTTAACTTCTGCTCTCTTTCCTTCCTGCCCCTCCTCACTTTAATCTCTCCCTCCTCCCCTCCTCCACGCTTCCTGTATGTCAGTCTCCGCCTCATCACCTCCTTCCAAAATCACCTCACTACTTCCTCTCCCTTTCATTCCTCCTTCGTGAAACAAAAGGCTAAGACTCTCGCATAAGCCACCGCGACATGAAGTTACATAATGCATGAACTCCCCTCCACTCTTCCTCCTCCTCTTCCTCGTTCTCACCTAATCAAATATAGAGCGGAAACTGTCGAACAAGCAACATTGTTAGTTTTAGAAGCTCTACACTGGTTTGGTTACATATTACATGAAAGAACCTCCTACCAAAATGCTTGAATATGGAAATAACTGCTTTGTGTTGTCTTCGGTGTAATGAGCTCCCCGTGTGCCACTGCCACATCTGGGCCATTAATAAAGAATGGGGGAGGAGGAGGGGAAGAGGAAGGGGGAGGAGAGGAGAGGATAGTGGAACAATAGAGGACACATGAAACAAAAGCAATACAGCCGACAGCGATGCCACGCTTTGAAGCATCTCCCAGTGGGTCTATGCATCTCTCCTGGTGTGTGTGTGTGTGTGAGTGTGTGTGTGTGTGTGTGTGTGAGTGTGAGTGTGTGTGTACACACGCACACAAACATACTCACAGCATCCACAAATGCAGAATAAACAACAGTTTGTCACTGTCAACTGCTAAATTCACTGAGGCAACTGACTCCTTGCAAGTAAGAGTTCCCAAAATAAGATGGCACACACACATGCGCGTGCGCGCGCACACACGCATGCACACATACACAAACTCACACATACCTATTGTCATTTTGAAGGATTCTTCAACGGTTTTAACTTTTTTCAATCAACCTTGAATCTTAAAGGTCCAATTGTAAAAAAAAAAAAAGAAAGAAAGATTTCGGTGTCTCACTCCCAACTCATCAAAAACTGATGCTTTGGTCCAGCCCGCCCTGCAATCCCAAAGCTTCAGTTTTAGACGAGTTGGGAATGAGACTCTGAGAACCGCTGACCAGAGGGCTGATTCCCAATCGCAAATCTCTGAAACCTTTTAGTCCTGTCGTGTTTCTCCTCATTACATTCTTCCACAGGCATCTGTTGGTGATCAGGTTTACAGTCCCAACACTCTGAGTATTACCGGAGTTAACGTTGTTTGATCATTATTCCTATTCTGCCAATAGTTGTGAGAATTGATTGTCTGTTATACAATTAATTTCGTCTTGTGTTTCTTTAATTGTCTCTATTAGGGCAGTGTGTATTGTTTGCAAAGTTTAATTTTTCACTGAAGCTTTTTTTCCATAATTCTAGTCAAAGGATTTGTTGAGCTGGTTCCTGAGTAAGCACATCTCTTGTTAAGGAGGTCCTCAAAGGTCTGATTGTTTGGGTAAAATGCTGTTAGTTAACGTTTCTGCAAGCCGCTGACGTGTACGTGTCACATAGGGCACATACCATATTGACACTTCTATAAATCACGTCATATCACATTCACATTACATATTTATAACCTGACTTTCATATTGGGAGGTGCAGGGGATAGTGATGGAGTTACAAGTAATTGAAAAGACTAGCTATTTTTTGACCAGGGACCACAGCATTTCAAGCCTTTAGACCATGGACAATGGCCAATAGACTGTGTCTGCGGGAACCAAAACAGTTAAAACTTATTTTCCAAACGCTAACCAAGTGTCTTCTTTTCCTAAATTTAAACAAAGCATAAGCACAGTGTTGATTTTAAATTTGAACCGATAGTAAGATAAAGTTGCAGCTTACCTCTGGTTTGCAGAAATTTACATTGCCTACATGTATTCTGGTGATTGTGTTGAAAAAGGCCACTTCAACTGTATCATTCATTCTTTCGAATTTTCTTTCAGCAAAGGTGCTCTTTCCAAAAAACCGGGCTCTCCACGTATACAGATTTTAAAAAATATTTTTCAGGTTACATGCTGGGAGCAGCTCCTTTTCCGATCCGTATGCCAATGGAGAAGGACGTGGAAGTACAATCCGTAGTTCAAACAACAGCCCTAGAGTGGGAGGCTCTGAGTGCAGGCACTATGAAGCTAAACATTGTTCATTTCCACACTTCCCACATTGTAACACTTCAAAGCCAATTTAGGATAAACAAAGTTTCCATTGAAGTGTAGAGGAACTGGTCTACATTTTGGGAAACGTTTAGTCCATACACAATCTGAAGTGTAAGAAAATCAATCCAAAGTGGGGTTCGGACTATATCTTTGCCAGGAGTGGTTGTGTCCTTGAGTCTCTACTGGATGCCTACAAGCTCTGTTAATTAATGAGTTTTATACATGCTGGTAGATGCAAAGGCAAGACAACTGACAAACTACAAATGACTGTATTGGTTACCTATTGGCCTATTGGATACGTAGTTCATAAGCAGTTCATCATGTTCAACACATCAAATTTGGTGACGATGATGGTGTCTATATTTTGGATGCCAAAGAATTCAAGGTACATTGAAGCATCAGTGCCAACTTCCTCAGCTTTGCCTAGCTTCTTTTGTCCAGCGATCTTCTGTCATCATCCACCAGCTTAACCTTTAAGTGTAAGACAACACATCTGTTTGGGAGTGTGTGTGGTTTTGTGTGTTCCCTCACAGCATGTACAGTATCCAATTAAAACCCAGAACCCAATTTACATTCTGCCATCGCTGCTGCCAGGTGGCTGAGAGGAACAGAGCAAGGGAGAAAAGGGCTGAAAGGCAGATAAAGTCCTCTCCTCTAATTAAAACTGAAACAAGGTTTCAGTTTGAAGGTGCAGGGCAGTTTTTCTCCGAGGCTTTATCTAGGTCAGCATGGCTGTAAAGTGACATTCAGCAATACCATCAATGGGAGTATGTGATCGTAAATTAAAATTAGAATCAGAATGATTTCCTTGTGAAGTCAAAATCTAGTTTATTTATTGGCATCACCGGCATACATTGACATTTATACAGTCATTACTTCTTCAGTTTATTGTACAACTTCATAACAGACATACACTGAAGCTCCATTCTGGCAGGTAACAAGCAGTTGGTGGTGGTGCATTTTGGAAGAGGTCCACACCCAGGCCATCAAGAAATTGATGTGACCTACTGCATTTTTTTGTCTGTTTTTTTTTTTCTTTCTTTTTTTATGCCTGTAAACGACATAATTTTACTTATGACTTTCACTATTTGAATTTGGTCTCATGCAGGCAGCCATCTTTAGAGGAACAGTTCTTCATAAACACAAGAATGCTACCTGCAGTGCCAAATGTGCAGACTAAGTTTGCAAGAAGCTGGTGAGGAAAACATTTAGCAATTCGCGATCCAGCAAAAATTTTGGAGACCAAAACTGAGTTTTTGCTTGCAGCAATTTTATGAAGTGATAATGTATCAATATTGTGTTTAGACTTGCTGCCCTGCAACAGATGGTCAGCAAATTAAATCATGCAAGTTTAAGCTGACTATCCACTGATTGTCACTGCAATTTCTTTATTCTTATTGGCTGGAAGGTGCGGTTTAACTTTTACTGATTGGACAGTGTCATGATTGTATAAACAGAGAAACAAGGAACAAGATGTCGGGGACCCAAAAGACAAAACTGGAGGTTGAGCTGCTGACGTTCTATGATTTTGATGCAAACAAATACAAATTAATAAAAGGCTTACAGGAGATTGAGGCAGGAAATGGTCATTCTGGCAAAGCAATTCAACACAAGCAATCAAATCCAAGGGAGCAAGCACGGTCAGACAAATATCCAATAATCATAGGCACCCTATCTTCCCCTCGACGCAAGGCAGCGCAAAGCAGAACACAGCGAGGCGCAAGTGTCGTTGCTAGTTTCAGACTGACGCAGTTGTCATTTTCACGCCCAGCACCCATGTTGTGTAAATAGCAAATGTACCTGCGCCCATCTGTGTGCTCCTGGGTGTGTTGGTCTTACAGAGACGTTTCTTCAGGAGCACCGATTGAGCATTAATATCTTGAGGCAGCAGAAAGCGACAGATCATAGATCTGAACATAGATCAACAAAAAGCTGGTCGGAAGTCAAAGGCACAGTCTGTTTCCTGATGATTAAAGAATGCATTATTCAAACAGTAATATGCGTCTACACAAGTAGGTTCACACTGTGTACTTGTATGAATCTGGACTGTGTGTGATCTTTCGATGTGTAGATCAAAGACAGAACATTAATTAACATGAAATAGAAATCAATCCTGTCAGTGAGTCAGGAGTTTTAAATAATCAATTAAGTCAGCTGTCAGCTTATCAGCTGTTCCTTGAGCACAAATGCTCAAGGAAAAATGGGCTATGTGCTATAGATCGTCTAAATAAGGCCTTAAGAGTATTAAACATTGAGAAATACCTGGGATATAAAGATGCTAAGACAAACTGGCACACAACAATCAGGAAGATTGCGGGGGGATAAAGATAGGTGCAACATGACACATGAAGGAGGGCAACTAAACTAAGCTAAAACTCAAAGCCATGACAGGTCAGAATACTTGAGGTGTGCAGTTCATTATGAGTGTGTCAGTAGTAAACTGTACAGTTTTAATATTATCATTTAGAAGGGCGCAGCACTCTCTGCTGCTGCATTCTCTATTCTTTTACCTGAATAATCATGATTTGAGAGGGAATGTCTCCTATTCTCCTGATTTCTGAACTTCTTATTGATATCTTTAAATGCCAGCTCCGCTCATGAGGCCTTTCCAGTTTAGCTTGATGCTGTTGAAAGTTACGGCAGAAATGATCTTTCATGATAATTTCAACAAAAAAGGTAAGCTCTGATTACTTTTGCTAATCATTAAATGTTATTACAAATGACTTTTGGGGGGCAAAGAGTCACAACGTAAGCAGAATTATGCCCTACTTTAGTTGTACAATCCCACTATAATGTGTTTTGTGGAAGCAACCCCTTCAGTGGGTCAAACAGTAAATGTTACCTACAAATTTACATACCTTACATAACGTTACGTTAACTGTTTTTTCTGAGTATGTTATATTTTAATTTATTACACGACTTCCAAACTGTTACAAAAAACTAGCTTGCATTGAAATGAACTTATTTCTCTCTTCAGCACCATGGACAGCAACATTTCAAAGCTCTAAACAGTCAAGCTCTGATTGTTCATAGAAAGATTCATTGAAAATCTATTCGGTACACTTTAACTTTGAATTGTGAAAAAATGGTGATGAAACTCTCAATGGAATTCTGGTCTTGTCAGGTTACATGACATGTATCAACACGAGATGTGGTCTCCCGTCAGAGAGCCCCCTGTGAGTGGATGTTCTGTTTTGCAGCTGGCTTCCTGTGTCAGTACTGTGTTCACATAATGAACATACACAACAATATTTGTCAGAACTTCAGCTGCTTCTCACCCTGTGATCAAGTCTCTTTTCCCCTCTGTGTGTGTGTGTGTGTGTGTGTGTGTGTGTGTG
>CAEMYA010000012.1:5128622-5141757 GCA_903131615.1 Diplodus sargus
TGTGTGTGTGTGTGTGTGTGTGCGCGCGTGCGTGTGTGCCTGCGTATGTGTGTTTGTGCATGTCTGTGTGTGTCTGTGTGTGAAGTAACCATGGACTCCTGCTACCTCCAGCCCCAAAGGCCTCTCAGAATAAATGGATTTTCTTTTTCTATTCTAGGACGCACTAGACCTTATTTCCTTCTCATTCTCCTCTCTCTTTCAATCTCTGTCTCCATCTCTGTTCTCCCTGAGCTACAAGAACATGCTCACAGATGTTTTAACCCTGAGCTCTATTATCTCACAGAGTACCATTAATAGACTTTAATTTAATTTCATGATACTTTATTACAGGAGACTAAAAAAAGGAGCTGAACCAATCAAATCAAGGCAGATATCCCTCATGCTATACATAAAATAAGTTTCATTCAGGAACACACTTGTCATTGATTAAACCATTTATTGCAACAAATGATATACAGTTAGGCTTGGCACTGAAGGCTCCGCTCCAAAAGCTCCCCGGATTTAAAATTTCTTTGTGAATGTATATGAGTCAGACCTTCGTGTAAAAGCATAGTTACGATGAAAGAGGCACTTTTAAGATTGACTGTATTTTCGTTTTCGGCTCAAACTCATTTTCAATGGGAGTGCATGGGGCACTTTTATGCTAGCATTAAAATCGCTATTTTTAAAACACTTAGAAGGCTCGACACAACATGAAACTTTGCTCGTAGTATCACCAGGGTCTCTACACATCACTCAACTGAACCACATACACTCTACCCAGACGTGTCGACCCCCGAGTACGTCTGGGCTGCCATGTACCCTGGTGACACTACGAGCAAAGTTTCATGTTGTGTCGAGCCTTCTTAGTGTTTTAAAAATAGAGATTTTGATGCTATCGTGAAAGTGCCCCATGCACTCCCATTGAAAAAGAGTTTGAGCCGAAAACAAAAATACGGCAAATCTTAAAAGTGCCTCTTTCGTCGTAATTATGCGTTTACACGAAGGTTTGACTCATATACAGTCACAAAATAAAGCCTAGGTTGCATTTTGGCGAGAGTTTTTTCAGAGTTTCACACATTTTTTTACATTTTTTTTTCCGGCAGTGAGCAGTGACAGGGCATCCAGGTGGCAGCCTGCCTGTCCATTTTAGCTAACAAGCCCACAGACACTCTAATAGTGAAGAGCGGCTCAGGAAGATGAGTGACCCAGATGGGAGCAGCAGAGAACCTGGGGAGAGGCTGAAAAGGATGGTATGTTTACAAATGTACAGCTTATCAATTTTTCTGAAAACAGACATTGCCAGAGTTACTGTGTGAGTTAACAGTTTGAGTCAAGCATTGACAGCGCAACCAACAAAGTCAACCAATCAGAGGCATATAGGGCAGGTCTTGCAAGAACATAAGTGGGATCCATAATAAAGCAGTCTCACCCCAGTTTGTCAACAGTGTTGTTATGTCTGTTGCTATTAGTCCACAGGTAAAGTCAGTCAAAACAAAAAACACCACTGAGTTTCATTTTGAAAGCTTATCAGTTAGTGATACGCTGATTCCTCTGAGCTAATCCAAAAAATATTTAATAGCAAAGTGTGTAAAAGTCAACATGATAAAACATGACTGAATTTGACTTTTTAGATTCTGGTGTAGGCGTTTAGGAGCTGTCCATCTGCTCTGGCTCTCAGCAGCTCTCATGGAATCAAATCTTCAGACTGAGAGAAAGACAGGCAGAGGCTCTTGACATTGTCCAGAGAGGGTCCATCTCCCAGTGATCTCCATGGTGATAACTGCATTATGTCACATGTAAGAGCAGCAAGTAAAGCTGTGTATAGAGGAAGGGAGGGAGGCAGAGGAAGTGATCAGTTTCATCACAACAAGCACATTCAGATATGAGTTACAAGTAAAGTAAAAAAGCATATTTATGCTGAATATGCAAATAGGGTATATATAACAGGTCTATGTTTATATTACATGTGGAAATAATATTTCAATTACATATCAGTACAGTAAAAGAAACACTACAGCGATTGGCTGACTGGTGGTGTTAAAATGTTAGAACTGTCAAACATAGTTTCAGTTATCAGTTTGATCACTGCTGAATAAGTGAAGCCCACTTATTTTTCATCCCTGCAAATGACAGTAATATTCAAATAACTTAATGATATAACAAGACTTAGGGACATTTTCCTGCCATGTTTGTCTGGACAAAACCAAGTGCTTTTCACAAGAGGTTGGGATATTTACAGCCATTTTTATAGCTAACAGGTATTTTATGCCAAAAGGGTTAGTGTGGGTTAGGGTTAAAGTGGAAATGTTTGTGTAAAACAAAGTAAATTTAAAAAAAAATAATGATGACAGAATTAAAATTGATTTACATACAAGTAATACAAGACACAATAAAATTATGGTGCAAAGTTCTTGTCAAATTCTCAAACTGGTATGGTTCGTGCACGGCCCAGGACAGGAAGGCCAAAAACATCACTGGTACCCCTCTATAGAGCATAATAAAATATCTGCACAGACACCAAAAGGCACTAAAAGAGAACATCCAGCCTAGCCAGAGTCTGTTCTCCCCACTGTCATCTGGCAATAGACTCGGAAGTATCCACTGCCATACTACTTGACTACGGAACAGCTTCATTCCTCAGGCTGTGAGACCCCTGAACCTATCCTCAACCCATCCACTATAAAAAGTATTTTTTTGTGAAGCATGAAGGGATTACAATTTGCATTGTGTTATTGTAGAATGACAAATAAATTAACCTTTAACCTTAAATGATCCTTGAAGAGACAAAAAATGTTGGCAGGTGAAGACATCAGATCTATGTGGAGCGATGAGAAGACTGTAACTGAAAATGACTGTGACTGATGGAAAGTCATGATGAAATATAACATTCATGACTGTTAAATGCATCCATTTAACAGTCATGAATGTTATATTTCATCATGACTTTCCATCATTTGAGGTTTAACTGGTGCTCTTTAAAGGACATCATCACATCTTGACCTCTTTTTCTGCAATACTTTAATGGCATCCAACCGCAGAATAAGCATCAACAGCTGTTTATCTTGAGGGCTTGACTCTACTGAAAATGTAAAACTAAAACTTCATTTTGATGGAAAAGTGATTAGGCTACCCTTGTCTCTTACAGAACAACCTCCCAATGAGGCATATGTTTTTTTTATATTTAGTTTACATCAATTAAACAGAATGTACAAATTACTACACAGGAAAGAATGATTTCATATTCTTGTTTCGATTCTACAGGGTAACAAAAGCCAAAATAGCCTCAAGTAATTTTCTATACTGATTTGTAAAAGGAATTCATGGAAACAGGGGATCAAGTGAGCGAATTTACCCTCTGACATTTAAAAAAAAGTAGGTCAAAACAGACATGCAAATTATATTTAGAAAATATGGCAAAAGGGCGCATTGACCTGAAGCAGGTCAGTGACCTCTAGAATGTGCCGATCTGATACTGTTATTAAATTCTCATTAAAATCGTATTTGTGTCAGAATTAATGTGAATGTGTTATGCATCAGCTTGAAGCCGGAGCTTAGCCAGAGCCCAGCTGTATGGTTTATGATTAATACTCCAACTGCCAGGGCCCCTCCCACTGTGAACACACAGAGGCACACACCTGGATGCACACACAGATGCAGGCTGTAGGGTCAGGGGTAATGGTGTCACCTCTGTCTGCTGTGTGTCTGTGTATGTGACCATGTGAGTGTGTGTTAGTGGAGCCTGCTGTCACCTCATTAAAAGACACCTAGGGCCACAACTCACACTGACATCCAGGGGCCATATTCACAGAGTATTTTATTTTACCACCAGGAGTTCTCAGAAATGGCTCCAGAAAGTTATAAGCTAAGAGCTTTTTACTCTCAAGACCCATCCAAAAATGCTGCTGTGAGCAACTGACGAGTTGAGAAGACTGCACGGAAGAGTGCCCTAAAAGATACAGTACATTTTCTGTGTTAGTGTCCCTCTATTCTATCAAATGTTTCATAAAAGCCTTTTTGAGTGTTTAAGGTCCTGTCTTTTTAGTTTTTGTAAAAGAAAACTAAAACAAGACCCATCCTGAACTCATGGCACATACAGTACATAAATTAATTATCCAATCAAACCCTCCCATGGTTAAATATAATTGGTTTTGAGGTCTTTCACTAAAATGGTGGTAACAAAGTTGTGAATTTTGAAGTATACTACATAGTATTGATATTTGAGATGATGTAAGGGCCAGTTTTGGGTTGGGTTGAGGGTAAAGGATAGAGGAATGAGGGGTTGAAGGCTTGAAGGGTCATGAAAAGATGTACATCGGACTAGTGTTGGTTGGAGGCGGGAAGACAAGAGGGAACCAGGGGAGTTGAGACTCTGATTACTAGAGCCATCTCTAATTACATCCAGAGTCGTTTCCAGACATGCCCCAAAGAATACAGAAGTTGGACAGATACGCGTGGGCATTTCGGATGTAAGTGAGTAAGCTAGAGACCCCCATCCAAGAATTAAAAATTATGTGGTCAGGAATTGTCTGCTTTTTGAGGCAGATGAATGTCCCAAGTATAACCTGGGGAAATTCTGGATCTGTGTAAGATCTGGTGAATATGGTGGAAAAACTAGAAACCTGTGACTACTTTGCCTGTCTCTGGAAATAACAGAGGGTCTTGGATGGATGCTTGATTGCCAAGTCTCAAGTTAATATAGTCATGGAAGGGTTACAATGGACTTATGCATGAGTCTAATCTAAAGAGGTATATGGGTTGAGGTAGACCAGATTAGTTGGTGTGAGGTGGAAGATGAGAGTATCAGAAGAATGAAAGGAAATATCAGAGATGGTTGCATGATGGGATGAATGGAAGTCAAGGCTAGTGGTTGTGAACTGTGAGAGTAATGCAGCGGTTGAGATGGTCTGAAGTGAAGGGTAAACGTTTTGGTATAGGACATAGTTCAGCCTTACAGAGACCTTTTATTCATATGCTGATGTGCAAATGGGTCAAGGCTGGACACAGTGCCCCTGAAAACAGTTTTACAAGAAAATGTAGTTCACTGATGTAGACTTTTATGGTGCAAGACTCAATCTTGGGAACAGAGTGGGCAAATGTGATAAAACCAGAGATTGTCAGGATGTCAGTGAGGGGAACAGGAGACTGCATGGTAAGCTTTGAAAAAAATCCATCCAGTCAGATGAGAGGGTCCAGAGTGCGATGCTTCTGAGGATGGTGAAGAGGTTACCAATTGAGGTTACCAATTGATGGGAGCTGAAAATGGTTGGACGGGAATCGTAAGAGGGTCGGAGACAAAACCAGGTTGACCCTGAGGGATGATACGGATGGCATGAAAAGGTGACTTGACAGGGAAAGAAGTGCATCTGTGGGCCAGAGGGAAGTTTGAATTGAGAAAGGAAATCCTGTGGATTTTTTCAGGAGGTAGGAATGGTTGGAGTGAGACAGAGTCAAGGAAGCAATACTATGGATGTCCTGAGACCTTCTGGACCTTCTCCATGACAGAAGGAGCAGGTGTGGAGAAGACAACAGCTTAAAAGATTGCATCCAATGTTGTTGTAGTTGCATACAACTCTGGTCTACAACTCTGGTCTTCCTCTTTTATCCATGTCTTTGGGAAGAGGGCCAAGAAGAGCTAGATAGGTGTTGGTAGTTTTAGGGGTGATGGACAGTGGAGTGTTGCAGGTGGCAGGCTGCAGGCTGCAGAAAACAGCAGGCGTTCTTTTAACTGAAGTGGTGAGAGGACATGCTGAGGACAGATGGGATAGTGCACTGCACAGGTCGCTGTTTAGGGAGACACTGGCTGCAAAGAGACAGCAATAGAGCTTGGAGTCAAGTGCAGTTTGTTACCTGGTTAAACTGTTGCAAGCATCCTGCTGCTTGGGAGGTAAAGTGAATCAGTGACATGTAGTCATCCAACTTTGACTTACGGCGGAAAAAATAACATCTCTGTACAAGGAGAAGTCCAACTCAACTCCTGTGAGTTCTTTGGAAGGGGGCATGAAGTGTCTGTCTGAGTTCAGTGCGGCCAACGGTGATTTGCAGTTCTTTCAGGATGTAAGGATTTGAATGTATACATTAATTGAGCAAGGTATATGTAGCTACTGGCAAAAATCTGTTAACTGACTGAGGGGGGGATGGGCTGGCAGATGCATCGGGGCATGTCTGTCACTGGTCATGTGAAAAATGTGTCAAAGTTAAAGGAAAAGGATACGTAAGCCTATATACTTTTTGTGCAGAAATGGAATGAGTTGTGGTCTTTGTTCTTGAAAATAGTTAGTCTTAAACTTCATGTTTTTGGATTAGAGATTTTCAAGGGGCTACATGGTGCCCAGAAAGCAAGACCAAACCCAGACCTGATTCAGAGGTGATTCGGATCAGTCTAATTGGGTGGTCCAGTTCTATTGTTGGTGGTAGGTTATTAATAATCGTGCTTCTGCCAGGTCCTTTTCTGATCAAGTGTCTTTTTTACAAACATTTAATTTTGGCAACAATTGGCAAAAACCTGACTGGTGAGCATTTCCTAAAGTGTTGATGCACACCGATCACATTCCAAGTAATCTATTACAGATGTTCACACATCTCATACAGACTCACAAGGTACCCTGTTGCTTCTGTGCAAGACCCACCACACTGTCTACTAACTGCAATGGAATATTAGCAATATTAAAGATTTAAAGCAAGCTCAGGTAACATTGCAGAACAAACACCAAAATCACACTGCGTTTAGGTTCCCTATAAGCCCTGCTTTCACCATGCAATTTTGTCGGATGGCATCAAATGTGAAAATGAAGGCTGACTGCAGATCAGGTCAGGCTGGCAGCCTGACACCATTTATATATGCTTTCACATCTCTATTTTAGACAAAATGAATGAATGAGTTTCCACATTAACTTACATATTTAAGTTATGTTCTTACCATACCATATTTATGTACCATTTGTAAATATGTTACATATGTTATATATCACCACATATGTAACATAACATAACATACTTATACTTATTTTAGCCTGAACCATGATCTTTTCCTAAACCCAACCAAGTAGTTTCGGTTCCCAAACCTAACCCAACCTAAGCAGTGGCTTGTGTTACTAGGCAGGATAAAATGTGATTCCATTATCACTGATTAGGTGTTAGAGTGTGTGTGCCAAATGAGTGTGACATAGGCTGTAAAAGGATTAGAAATATGGGAACCAAGAAGTGCGCGTGCGTGCGTGCGTGCGTGTGCGTGTGCGTGTGTGTGTGGTGACAGAACATTAGTCAGAGTGCTTGTCCTAATACTGTACTCAGTATGGGGGTCAATGGAACAATGAGTCTTTGTAGGTCTGAGGGAGAACAACTGTCTGTCATCTTGACATCATCATCCACTCATTTTGGTACTATAAAATGTTGCTCAACATAACTTCTCCCCACGAGCGAGATCTTCAGCTGTATCTAAATTAAAGACTCATAAAGACTTTGTTCTTTATTTTATTATTCATTTTCTAGTGTTATATTAATGACAGACACCGTTATAATCCAAAGCTTCGAAAGGAGGAGGAAATAAAATAAAATAAAAACAGGTATTATGATGGTTCTGTCTTCTCATATAGCACTGCTTGATTAATTTATAAGACAATTATTAATGTAAGAGCCATATTGATACTTGTAAGGTTTTAGTAATTTTGCTTTAAACATTTTGTAATGCTCCTTAAAGTATACCGGTGATGACATCACCGCCCCCTAAGCAGACTAGGTTAAAGTGAAACCCTGACCAAAAGCAACCTAGGCTTTTTTTGTGAATATGTATATGAGTCAAAACCTTCGTGTAAAAGCATAATTACAACAAAATTACGCTATTTTTAAAACACTAAGAAGGCTCGACACGACATGAAACTTCGCTCGTAGTATCAACAGGGTCATTTTGTGAATTTAATTTGTTTTCAATGTAAATACATGTGTGTACAATGAAGCTTTGTAAAATAGATCTTTGTACAGTTTGTGAGTGATGGCAGGATTCAACATTTGTTCTGATTGTTATTATGGGGCGACGTCGTTGGTCATCAGGAGATATCCTTATTTGACACACTTTCTCCTAAAAAGCCCCCCCCCCAACACACACGCACACATATATACACACACACAGCGACAGCAGTTAAAGCTGAAGCTACATTGCCCCCTGCTGACTGATAGAAGATGATTTCCCAACATTGGACGTATTGAGGTCCCTCATAAAAATAAAAGCAAACTAAGTCTACCCCTCGAGTAAATGTTAACAAGCATTTGCTTTAAAATGTATATAATATACCTCATTATGAAGAATTGTTATTTTCAGTGTTAAATTATTTGTTAACCCTGAGGCAGGATAAAGCTGCTGCTGAATGCTACTGTCAGGTATTTCTAGATAAATCTGTTAAATGTCTTTACCTGCTTAATTTATGTCTTTGAAGTTAAGGTATAGCTTAAGAACAATCATAAGCGCAATATACTCCTCCACAATGTAAAAAGTAGCACAAATTAATCTTTTTTTGGTCCCTTTTTTAAAATAACTGCTTCATTAAATGTCAACCCCTTCATCATAGGGGTTTGTTTACAGTTTCTTAAAGAATGGAATAATTTCATGGCTGATTACTGTAGTCAGAGAAGCAGCAAGTCCTAGTTGGTCCAGTCTGATGTGTCTTGACATCCTCTTCAATGGGACAAATCCCATAACAAGCACACACTGTTGCACAGTGTATGTTATAACTACATTTAAGTCAGCAGATGGCAAGTGTAAACCTATTAATATAATATCGGCTGTTAACCTTAAACGAAATTGGGTAGGTCAGGTGTTTTACAGCTGTTTTTCTATTCAGAAACATGGAG
This sequence comes from Diplodus sargus, assembly GCA_903131615.1. Classification (NCBI taxonomy): domain Eukaryota; kingdom Metazoa; phylum Chordata; class Actinopteri; order Spariformes; family Sparidae; genus Diplodus; species Diplodus sargus. The sequence continues at coordinate 5,137,449 of CAEMYA010000012.1, forward strand.
TTGCAATATTAATCCATATAAAGCTAAACTTTGTATTGTTAAACCAGCACAAGGATGAATAATTTATATGCTGCACATTTAAAAGGTCCTAATTTCTTTTATAATATCAATAAACCTTTAGGTGAGATTGGTGATGGGCAGCAAGTACTGTGGGGAGATTCAGAGATCAGGTTCAAGATTGCATACTTGACAGATCTACCTATAGCAACTGATCTGACACCTTGCATGACAACCTCTGTGAATGGGTGAATGTGACAAGTGTTGTAAAGCTCTTCGAGTGGTAAGAAGACTGGAAAATTATTATGAAGCTTTTATTAGGGGTAACATCATTCCATATTTAAGTAAAACAAAATAAAGAAAACAAAGAGAGATAGATTGATCCTGTTAAAATCCCACCTCAAAAGGAAAGAAAAAGGAGCTGTCATTTAACTATAGTGACATATTGCTTAAATAAATTTGTACATTAAAATGAGATATTCATGAGATTCATAATAGTAAGGCAGAATATGCCATCTTTAGGGAAAAGGCTAATTTCTTCTAGAATGGGGATAAAGCTAGTAAATGATCGGCTAGGCTACTAAAACAACAGTCAGTCTATGAAACAGGAACATCTCCTGGACTGGACGGCTTCCCTCTAGAATATATCAAAAATAACATGAGCTAGGACCTATTTTGACCACAGTGAAAAAGTATTTTGTCCAAGATGGCGCTGAAAGATCAGCAGCCAGTTGTAGCAGCTCTGTCCTTTACTTTGTCTTTCTAGTGTTTTTAGTGTGTTTAGATCATTTCTTTATTGTTTTTGTTTCTGTTGCACTGACCCACCTGCAAGTGAGGAACCATGGCTGGTCAGTTTGTAACATTAGCAGTCTGCATTTGTTACATTTACGGGAAAAACATGATGAGGACCCAAATGCAGACAGACATGGGAGGCAGGGTTGGGGAGAACAAAAAGCGAGCTTTAATTTAGCAAAGCTTAATGTACAAAAACCCAAATAATCCAAACAAAAAGCAGTAGAACCAAAAGAGCTTAAAGTACAAACACACAAGAGGAACTGAAAAGCAGGAAGTGACACATGATGGAATAATATCAAATAAAACAGAAAGCACAAGAAGAAGAAGAAAACAATGAATCATGACAGCATACTGCTATTTAGCAGACTTTTAAAAACAGGGGATCCCTGCGGTGATATGGAGGAGGAAAAGAGGCTGCAGAGCTGGAATGAAGTGTCAGGTGATGAAAAGACGGTATAGACCATGTTTACCGTCTGTCATCATGGGAAACTTCAGATATCTCCCTAATGAGATTGAAGAACTTAACGCTCAAGGGTGGACAGGAGAGCAGACGATTGAGGTAATAGGAAAGGAGGGGGAATAGCTGTGTCTGTAAACGAGAAATGGTGCAACCCTGGACACATCAGTGTTAAAGAGCAGCGCTGCACCAGAGACATTGATATATAGATATAGCAGCATATTGCATATAATACATCCTCAAATTCACGTGGAGAATTGGTATACAGACCCAAACAGTGAGCACATTAAGTACAGGTGCAAAACAAGTCAGATAAAAAACAATAGGCTAAATTGAACTAAGTAAGATATTTACAGTATTTACATGAGGTGAAAAGTAGCATTGAGGTAGGCATGAAGAGGCAGCAGTAAGTAAGTGCAAAAGTGAAAAATGAAATAGAGTGGGAGGGGAACTGGGAAATGCAGTGACCATCGACAGCTTACTTATTGTAGTTGAACAGTTGAACAGCCTTGGGAACCAAGGTTGCTCTCCTCCTCTATGTCCTGCACCCCGGGCAGTGGAGCCGGTGTCCTGAGGTGAGCCACTCAAGCACTGGAAACAGAGCTTGGGAGGGGTCCTGAAGGATCCTGCGCACTGTCCTCAGTGTTTGCTGCTCACAAACAGTGGAAAGTACTCTGACCGATAGTCCAATGTCTTTAGAGCAGACTCTGACTGTGCTCTGCAGCCTTGTCCGGTTTTGCAGACTTATGGAGTGGAACCAGCAGGTGATGGAGAATGTGATGACACTCTCTATGAAGGAGGAATACAATTTCGGAAGAATATTCTTATTTACCCCAAAAGTGTTGAAGTTCCAGTAGACACTGCTGCTGGCATCTTCTGAGGATCCCCTCAGTGTTGGAGGCAAATTTAAACGTATTGTCAAAAATTGTGCCCAGGTATTTGTACTCTTCCACAAACTCTACAATCCTCCCTTGGATTGTGCTGACTGCAGCTGCAGCAAGCTTCGTCTGCTTGATGGAAAAGGCCGCCACCATGTCTTTGGTCTTCTCCGTGTTTTACTCCAGGGCGAATTTATCACGCTACTCTACAAACTCATGCAGCACTGAGCTGAGAGCAGGGACAGGAGAACTGTGTCATCTGCGTTCTTTATCATATGACAGTCTGGATGGATGGACCTGCAATCATCAGTGTAGAGGATGAAGAACAGAGGTGAGAGGACGCAGCCCTGAGGGGAGCCTGTAGAGGTGACCAAGATGCCGGAAAAGGTGTTATTTACCAGCACCCTCTGTGACCCGTTGGTCAGGAAAGGCTGTAATTCACAGGATCAGCTCGTCCAGGTGGAAGCGGGTGCAGAGTGTCTCTGCTAAGATGTGTGTCTTTAGGGTGTTGAATGCAGAGGAGAAGTCTACAAACAGGAGTCTGGCTGTGGTGTTGGGTGGGTCAGTTACTGTGATGATGTGCTTTTTTAAGAACTTCTCCACGGCCTTCATCATTAGAGAGCTGAGAGCCACAGGCCTGAGGTTGTTCATAGCTTTAACTGAGCTCTTCTTGTTGATGGGGACCACTGTGGAGTGCTTCTACAGCTGGGGGACTGTGCCACTGTCCATGGTATTGAAACAGGAGCTTAAACACGTCCCCCAACTGCTCTGCACAGCACCACAGGACACGGCCAATGATGTTGTCTGGGCCAGGTGTTGTGTTCTCTTTGCTCTTCCTGAGGGCTCTCGCCACTTCCGCCGTGTTGAAGGAGAGTTCAGTTGCTACAGGCTTAAGGGAGGAGATGATTGTCGTTAGCAGGGTGGTGTTGTCTGTCTCGAATCCTGAAAAGAAGGAGTTGAGGTTGCTGGGGAGGATGCTGGGCTGCTGCCGGCCACCTGGATTGTCCTGTGGGTGGAGGGAGAAGTGTTCACAGCAGCCATGTTCTTGATACCCTGCCAAGCTGAGTGGAGCCTCCTTTGTGTGATTTTTTCCTCCACCTTGTTCTTATACTTCAGCTTGGCATTTTTTATGGCACACTTTGCCTCTCTGTTTACCTCTTATTTTCAGATTTGGTGCCAGCGAATTTTCTTTTTATTGAGAATTTCTTTTAGTTCATGGTTTATTGTTTGGGACGATCATTCATTTTGGTGGGAAGGATTTTATCCACACAAAAGGAGATGTATAAAGGCACCATGTCCACATGCTCACTGATGTTCCTGGAGTGGACAAGAAGGTTATCCCAGTCTATGGCTTCGAAGCATCCCTGCAGAGTTGCATCTATTGCTTGATGTTTTTGGTCACCTTCTCTGTCCTCCTTATGACCGTGGTGTAGGCTGGTGCCAGCAGGATGGTGTTGTGCTCAGCAAGGCCAAGGGGGGAAGAGCAACTGGAAGGGATCCATAGCATGTATCCAGAGACTTCCCCAAGCGGGTGTTGCAGGTGACATATTGATTACATCCTTTCAGTGACTTGTCAGCTGAGCAGTTTTGAAGTCTCCCAGGATGACTTTGGGACAGTTTATAATCACATGGATGCTGTTATAATGTGTTGTGATCAAGATCCTGACCCAACAAACATCCTGGAAAGTGACAAAGTTAAGTTTTTCACTCTAGATTACATAATTAAATAACTGCCAGTAAATAGGATGCTGTCTGACTCTGCCACTTGCGGGGACAGAAGCTGTTTTCCGGGGAACAGTTCACTGAAGTCTCTGTAATTCTAAGGAAACTGGTAAAGCTGTAGACAGCTGTTGTTAATCTACGTATCATGCAAAGTCTAATGCAGTGGTTTTCACTATAATGTAGTGTAATACACTATGGCTTAAGTAAAGTTCAGACATCGTTATTACATAGCTTCCTCGTCTGTCATTAGTGTCATTACACTGCTTGACAACGTATAAAATGTTTCGACCCTGGCAGCGGCGTATGGTGGGAGGTGGGGGGTGACTGGTTTTGTCCCTACCAATGTCAAAATCAAACCTACACCCTTGCAGGTGCCAAACCAGCGAAAGCAGGGTAGATGTTTGGACTTAAATTCCTACTTTTAAAGCAACCTTGTAGGTTTAGTATTATAACCCTTTAA
>CAEMYA010000012.1:5146796-5158404 GCA_903131615.1 Diplodus sargus
ATATTGTTCCTTACTGCTTCTTGAAGGAAATGCAGAGGTGTGCCACGAACGCTAACGCTAATTCAAGTGTTCTTTTGCTAACGTTAAATTAGCGCTAGCAACTTATGCTAGCAATGTAGCGATGCTAACGCTATTTAAGACGTTCCTTTCCAAATGCTAAATTAGCGCTAGCTAAATTAATTTAAGAGTAAACAGTAAGGTATGGCCTCATTGGCTTATTCATTCTGTACAGCATTTACCTGATGTTAGCTATGACCACACACATTAGCCAATTTAGCTAATCCATCTGTGATGAGAAGAAGGCTAAATTGCATATTAAAACCAATGAACTTGGCATCACCTAGATTTATTAAGTCAATACTTACCTTTGCCAGTGTCCAGCTGCATCTTGTTTGTCCTGGTATTGGTATATTTATGTCAGAAAGGTATGCTTTATCAGCCTCTTACAATAGTCATCGGACAAAAAAGAGATTTCATGAAACAGAGAAGTGTCATGAAACAAAGAATTAATCAGAAAATAATGAATGAGAAATAATAATAAAAAAATAATAACTAAACATTTGAAAAGAAAAGAAAAAAAATACGTATGGTCATGCAGAGAATACAAAGTACATAAAGTCTGTACATGCACTGATAATAATAATACTTTAAAAAATCATATAGTCATTAGATAGATAATAAGACTATACATTTATCAGGCTGTCATATCGAAGAAATTGTTTTATTTTTTTGGTCTTTTACAATTCTGAGAGACTTAAGAAGATAGTTGAATTCAAGTAGAAACACCTTAAACTTCTGCTTAGCTTTGGGAAATCTGTGTTAGCGTATAAAGAACTTACAAGAGAGGATGAAGAAATTGGTTACAAATTCAACAGATTGGTTGCAATGAGTAAAATAACAAAGAACATCTTTTTTGGTGAACAGGTATAAGAAAGTTATATTATGATTTCTCAAGTCCAAAAATCATGCACAACATCTGTCAGTTAGTATTCCTTTCTACAGAGCCCCGGAGGTGACGTAGATGTGTTTTTTTTTGTTTTTGAAGCGTGTGAGAGTCAACTTCCACATGGACATGATACTACGTGCACTTGCATCCATTGTTATTATTATGTTTTTTTTTATTTCTCACGTTTTTGTTGGTATATGTTAAATTACATACTACTGACCCTGCCAGAATTACAGGGTACTTTTAAAATGTTGACACAGCACATTAACGGTCTATGTAAATAGCTTTTATTTGTATTTTACTGTGTAGAATAAAAGATATATGGAAAAAAAACATTAACACTGTACAGTACCACATGGCATTGTATTGTAAATGTATGGTACAGTACCACAGGGCTTTATATGGTAAATCTATTGTACAGTACCACAGGGCTTCATATGGTAAATCTATGGTACAGTACCACAGGGCATTGTATTCTAAATGTATTGTACAGTACCACAGGGCTGTATATTGTAAATCTATTGTACAGTACTACAGGGCTTCATATGGTAAATCTATGGTACAGTACCACAGGGCTTTATATGGTAAATCTATGGTACGGTACCACAGGGCATTGTATTGTAAATGTATGGTACAGTACCACAGGGCTTTATATGGTAAATCTATTGTACAGTACCACAGGGCTTCATATGGTAAATCTATGGTACAGTACCACAGGGCATTGTTTTGAAAATGTATGGTACAGTACCACAGGGCTTCATATGGTAAATCTATGGTACAGTATCACAGGGCTTCATATGGTAAATCTATGGTACAGTACCACAGGGCATTGTATTGTGTGGTATATATACGGTACAGTACCACAGGGCATTGTATTGTGTGGTACAGTGCCAAAAGGTTCTGTGGTACATTACCAGAGCATTTTACCACTCCTGTGGAACTTTAAGGTCGTACCACAGGAACATTTTCCAGTACCACAGGACATTTTTGTAAGGGTCCAAGAATACACGGGGAGGTAAGAGCGAACTTTTCCCCCTTTCCCTACTGATGTGAAGGAATTTACAATTTAGCAGCTAGCTTTAGCTACAGATTGTGCATCCAGGAGAGCTCTGTTAGCCCACTGTTATCTTAAATCCATGTCACATGAACGCTGTTTAGTCCCACTAGTTCATAAACGTATATGTTGCCTACTGATGTGAGGAAATTTACAGTTTGTGCAGCCAGCAGAGCTAGCAGTCCCACTACCATTGGTAGCTTCAGTCCATGTCATATGAACACCATTTAGTCCCCACTAGTTCATATTGTAACATCTGTTGCCAGTTGCCTACTGATGTGAAGCAATTTTCAATTTACAGATGATGCATCCAGCAGAGCTCCAACTCCTGTTGGTAGTGCGAAGAAGAAAGGGAAACAAAAAAAAAAGTTTTCTCCACACCATAAGGCAGCAATAAGAAATATTTTTGTGGTAATTGTATAGATGTATATAATGTACAGGTCACGTATCCAGCAGAGCTCACACTCCTGTTGGCAGTACAAAGAAGAAAGGTGAAGAAAAAAAAAAAGTTTCCTCCACATCACACAGCAGCAATAAAAATATATAGTTTTGTGGTAATTGTATATATTTCTATAATTTACAGGTCGTGCATCAAGCAGAGCTCCCACTCCTACTCCTGTTGGCAGAGCGAAGAAGGTAAAAAAAAAAATTTAAAAAAGTATTCTTCACATCACACCATAGCAATAAAAAAATATATATTTTGTGGTAATTGTACATATTTCTATAATTTACAGGTCTTGCTTCAAGCAGAGGTTGCGAGGATGACTGGCATCAAGCCGGCTGGCAACCAAACAATTTCCCCTTCACTGCAACCCCTGGACCTCGAACGGCTGCTGCGGACCTGCACAGCGACCTGTCAGCTGACTTCCTGGAGCTCTTCCTGACCGACGAGCTGCTCCAACATATTGTGGATCAGACCAACCTGTATGCACGTCAGTATTTTGAAGCATGCCCTGACAATCTGCCATATAGCAGAGGTAAAGCATGGAAACCTGTGTCAATCCCGGAACTTAGATCTTTCTTTGGACTCAAAAAACTAAAAGCCAAACCTTGAACTGTATTGGAGTGTTGATGAGGTAGATGCCACGCCTCATTTCAGCAAAACTATGGCAAAAAACAGATTTCAGATCATATGGAGGTTCCTTCATTACAACTAGAGTTCTCAACGGGTTGGGCCGGCCCGACAAACCCAGGGCCGAAAAAATACGCAAATGAGCCGGGTCGGGCCGGGCCTCGGGCTTCCTTTTTTATAAAAGACATTTCATAAAACACATTTCTTGCAGGTTGTAAATGATATATTGTTTGTTGTGAATCATCGCTGTTCACGTGTGGTGAAGTGTAAGTCTGGCTGCCTGCTTCATGAGGAGGGGCAGACGCATAGCTGACGCCGCAGCGTGACGTACTCGCCCCTATAGCCTGGCTGGAGAAGATGGAATTGGCTAAAAGTAAACTTGCCACAGGCGAATTCACCCTTGCTTTTCGAGGAGTGGGGAAATCGTCTGTGTCTGTCTCTCCGAATATATTTTCCCACTGGTCGAAGCGGTGTCTTCTTTGCAGCGGGTGCTGCTGCTGACGTTGACGCAGCACCTGTCTCCTGGCTCGCGTCACCTTTCCGTCTGCTATCCGTCTGATCATGATAACAAGTGTATAAGGAAAACAATGCAGGCACGCGGGGGGTCGGGTTCGGGCTGGGTTCGGGCAGACAAGTCATGCTGGTGTGTCGGGCTGCGTCGGGTTCGGACTTAAAAACCCGCGGGCCGGGTCGGGTCGGGTTGTAATTTTCAGGCCCGTTGAGAACTCTAATTACAACAATAATGCATTACAGGATGCAACCGACAAAATGTACAAAGTCTGCCCAGTGTTAGATTACATTGTTGAAAAGTTCAAGGAGATGTATCAACTATCTTTCAGAGTGTACAACCCACAAAAGCCTGTGAAATATGGAATCAAATCCTACATACTGTGTGACTCTGTCACAGGGTACTGCTTCAATAGGCGTCCTTATGTTGGGGAAGCAAGTACTCTGCCAGAGATAGTGTTCTCTCTCCTTGATCGTCTCCCAGGTCATGGTTATACATTGTTTATGGATAACTTCTACAATTCTGTAGCACTGTGTGAACGTTCACTGGGAGCGCAAACCAATGTCTGTGGAACACTGAGGAAAAATAGGGGGGAACCTCAGATCATCAACAAGATAACAAACACTGACTTGGGGGTGGGGGGAAAAGTTGTGCGGCACACTGAGAGGGTGATGGTAGTAGCGTGGCAGGACAAACGGTTGGTGAGGATGGTAACTACCTGCCACCAAGATACGATGCAGAGGGTTGATGTGTGGCAGAGGGGATAAAAAGACAAGGTTGCTCAGCTCAAGCCAGAGTGCATTGTTGCGTACAACTCCTCCATGAATGGGGTGGATAAGTTGGACCAAAATATTGCATACTATCCCTTCATTCGAAGATCGCTGAACTGGTCCAAAAAGTTTGTAGCCTATCTCTTTCAAATATGTATGTTTAATGCATATGTCCTCTACTGAGCCAGAAACCCAGGGGAGTGTAAAACCCTCTTGGAGTTCATTCGCAGTGTAGTGAAGTCCTGAACAATAAAGCGACATGTGGGGTGCGTGAGGTGGAGGAGGAAGGGGAAGGTGTGGGGTTTGAGGGGTGTGGGGACTTGGAGGAAGGCCGACGTAATCCGAGAGCACCATATAACACTGACCCAGAGAGCAGGCTAGAAGGAGACCCAAGCAGACACAAACGCGAACACCTGATGCCCGCATGCAAGAAGGTGAGACCAGCAAGGAAGTGTAGGGTCTGTGCTCGCAGGGGGCTGCGCAGCGAGACCAAAATGTGGTGTCAGTCCTGTTGTGTCCCCTTGCACGCAGGAGAGTGTTTTACAGCTTATCACACTAAGCTGAACTATTCTGTGTAGGGGTGGAAACACAGACACACACACACACACAGATAACCAAGTAAATAGTCAATTCATTTTTTTCAAAAGGTGGGAATTGTACAATTCTTTACATATCTGTATGTTGTCGCAGCTATATGAAATCCTGTGTGTGTGTGTGTGTATTTGTAAATAAACTATTATTCTGCCATCAAAAGACCTTTCTCAATGTTGTTTTTGCTGTTTTATGGAAGAAAACCACTTTTCAGATGTTGGAGGTGACACTAAAGCAAAAAAAGTTTCTTTACACAAAAAGCTTGTTTTCTTCCTTTTTTGGTCAAAAACTGGTGTTTTTGGTGAAACCAACCTATGTTCTACTGCCGATTGAAGAAGAATGGAAAAAGGTAGAAACAAACGTTTTATTTCTGATGAAAGAAGAGAGTCTACTCTTTCTTTTGGTACTTTTGATGTTTACATACTCATGGAACTCACTGTTCTGTGGGTCTTGGAAAATCAGTCAAAATGTTGTAAAACGCTTGGCAGTATGGGGCTCTCTGCACTGAAAATGGCTGGCAGTCAATGAGTTACTAAAAATGGATGCAGGATGAGGACTCAAACATTGTATAGTTTTGTAAATATCGGCTCCTCTGCCTCAAACTCCAGGGAACTATGCTCCTTATTCTCATCTCTCCTCACCCTTTAACAAGCAGTCTAAAACCACCTGTCCTCCTATTTTTCACAAAACGATCTTCTCAACCCTAATCAGTCAGGCTTAAGGACTGCTCACTCCACGGAGACGGTCGTCGTCACAGTCAAGAGTCGGCAGGACAGGCAGGAGGACAGACAGGAGGACAGACGCTTCTCCACGTACAGCTGTGGTATTTGTTCTCCTCATATAATTTGCCAAAGACAGTTACAGTCACTACGTTACTTTTGTTTGGTCCTGTAACGTTGCACTGCATGTTCACACTGGGGCGGCTCACCAATAATGCAGCCCTGAAACTACCTCCAGAGGCGGATCAGCGCCGTAGCAAAATTTCCCCCATCTCCGCATCTGAAACTTTCATACAGAAGAGGGTGCGGAGAATTGGCGCAGGATCCCCGCCGGCAAACGGCAGTGTGAATAGGGGAACTGAGTCACTCGGTGCTGCCAGAGCCTCATCCCACTCGTCAGTCCTCATTCTCCTTGAACTATCTTCTGCATTTGATACAGTCAACCGCCAAATCCTCCTCTCCACTCTGGCCGAACTTGGCATTGCTGACTCTGCTCTAACCTGGCTCACATCATACCTGACAAATCACATCTTTAAGGTCACATGGCATGGCTCCTTGTCCAAAACCTACTTTCTGGAAACTGGTGTCCCTCAAGGCTCAGTATTAGGACCACTTCTGTTTTCACTATACACTAGGCTCTGCAATCACATCACATGGATTCTCTTACCGCTGTTATGCAGACAACAAGCACCGGTCATCTCCCACCTGAGCCACGGTAACTTGTTCTTGACTGGACTCCCAGCCTCTACGACTAAACCGTTGCAGTATATCCAGAAATCCTGCAGCCTGCCTCGTTTTCAATCTACCCAAATTCTTCTATGTGACTCCCCTCCTCCGTGACCTCAACTGGCTTTCTGTTGTGGCCTGCATCCGATTCAAGGCGATGATGTTGGCCTTCAAGTCCGTCAACAGAACTGCACCCATCCATCTCCAAACACTGGTCAGACCACAAGCCCAAGGGCAAGCACTTCACTCTACTACGTCAACTGGCCAGCTGGTACCGCCATTGCTGAGAGCAAATAAAGCCTGCTCAACGAAGTCACGACTCTTCTCTGTTTTGGCACCTCAGTGGTGAAACGACCTCCCAACCAATGTCAGGACAGCAAAATCTCTCTTCATCTTCAGCAAAAGACTCTAGACTCATTTGTTCAGACTTCACCTCGACACCAGCATGACTCCCTCCGAAACCCCTTCCCCCCAAAAAACGAAATTAAATGTATATGCATTTGTATGTTCTTCTCGTTAGCATTTCAATCATACCACTTATGCACTAGCAGCTACAATCCTCAGATTAGGGCTTGAAAATTGTTTCTATTTTTTCTTTTTTCCTCTATTGACAGTGAATTTAGAACAAGCTCAAATATGACAGAACTTTGATTCCAACTTCTACTCGAATCACAAAAATACTATGATGTCTGAAATATCTATCATTCAAAGGAACTGTGAAATCAAAGATGCACTGTTTGATCCACTGTGACATCACAATTTATGATTGTTCATCTGTGACATCACAGTTGGTTAGGTTGTTCCACTATGTCATCAAAGTCTGTTATGTTGTTCCACTGTGACATACTTTGATGCCAAACACTACAAGTAAAAGTTTCCTTTTTTGCCAATTTTGTTTTCCGCAAACCAGGACTCTTTACATCTCTTTCACACTAATTACTACAACCTGACAGCCTCTTGTGGTTGAACTAGAAAATCTACAGAATCACTGAAATTCCCCAAAAATCATTTGTTGTAGATTTAATTGTGCAATTCACCATTCTATGAACTAGCGTCACAGTCTAGCACAATTTCTTATTGTAAGCAATGTGGAAGCTGCAGTCGTGAGAGCTGCAGTCATGAGAGCTGCAGTCGTGAGAGCGGCTGTGGTCAGAGCTGCAGTCAAAGCTGCAGTCGTGGGGGCTGTTCGATCGATCCACTCTGCATACCTAGGAGACCTGGATTTGCAATGTATGTACAATGGTGGTCCAATGGCAAGAACTTTGCATTGCCACTTGTCAGCAGTGAGTCCAGGAAGTCGGTCCAATAGCTACAATTTATCAATCACGCTCTGTCCATAAAGTGGAGAGTTACCTTCGTTTCAGCATGCCAGAGGTTGTTGGCCTTGGAGACCTGCTGCAGATATGCGCAAGGCCTGGTGCAAGAGTTACACCTTCTCTCATGTATTTTCCAGGGCCAGCAAGAGCTCATCAGAGGCCACTGAACCACATTCACTGGGGCTGCTGTGGTCAGAGCCACAGTTGCGGGGGCCGCAGTCGCTGGGGCTTCAGTTATGGGGCTGTACTTGTTGGAGCCAAGGTTGTTGGTGCCACTATTGTTGGAGCCAAAGTCGTGGGGGCTGCTGTGGTCTGAGCCACAGTCATGGTAGATGCTGCAGTTGGAGCCACAGTCATGGGGACTGCTCAGTGTTGGGAAAGTTGTCTGAGGTAGTGCTGCTGACTTTATTTTTGCCTCCATGTTTAGCATGTTGGTGATGCATGCAGCGGTGCGACTCTGTGGTGGCTAGTGTTGCCAGTGTTATATCCGGTCAGGACAAATGAATCTGTGTTTATTTTGTCATATCTCACTGCATGTTTGGTATGCAGCTGTTTCTGTCTGAAATAGTTAAGTTTCATTTTGATCGAAAGTAAAGCTAGTCCCATGCACAAACCTCTCGTCCAGCATCCTTTTTATACACAACAGCCAGATTGGGTGTTTTTACCACTATATTAAGGCCCGTTCATGGTGTGTTTTAGCCAGTTTTTGCCTGGAAGGCTCGATGGAAATCTGGCACTGTCTTGAACAAAGTTAAAATGTGAGAGCGCACGGTTCACAAACGCCAGAATGAACGCATTCACAACAACGTTCATCAGGCAGAAATACGTACATTCAGTTCACGTTCGCCCAAAATATGGACAAGTTCATTAACGGTCGTTCATTGAACGCGTTCAGGCACAGCACTGGGGCTGCTGTGGTCGGAGCTGCAGTTGTGGGAGCTGCAGTCGTGAGAGCCGCTGTGGTCGGAGCTGCAGTCGTGGGGGCTGCGGTGGTCAAAGCCACAGTCATGGGGGCTGCAGTTGTTGGGGCTGCTGTGGTAGGGGGGCGCAGTTGTTGAGGCTGAAGTCGTTGGGGCTGCAGTCTTGGGGGCTGCATTTGTTGGAGCCAAGGTCGTTGGCACCACTGTTGTTGGAGCCAAAGTCATGGGGGCTGCTGTGGCCGGAGCCGCAGTCGCGGGAGCTGCTGTAGCTCGAGCCGCAGTAGTGGTGGCTGCTGTGGTCAGCATTGCAGTCGTGGGAGCTGCAGTCGTGAGAGCTGATGTGATCAGAGCTGCAGTCAAGGGGGCTGATGTGGTTGGAGTAGCAGGCATGGGGGCTGCTGTCGTCGAAGCCAAAGTCATTGGGGGCACTGTTGTCGAGCCGATGTCGTGGGGGCTGCTGTGGTTGTAGCCGCAGTTGTTGGGGACATGGCAGGTGGGGCTCCTGTTGTTGGAGCAGAATTAGTTTTTTTTTATTGAAATTTAAAATTGACATTATATTTTCACAAGAGAAGTAAACATCACAAAGCTCACAAATATTGCTGTAAATCTGGTGGTTTCATTTCATCAGTAGATATTTTGACAGTGTAGACTTGAAGCTTTCCTATCAGTCCAATACCTGTTGAGCCTTTTTCACATCGGTTCTGGAGATTTATTGATCTTGGAATATCTTATTTTTTTGCATGGATGATGTCATCCTGTTCTGTGTGCCCGGAAAAATATTCATCTCAATTCCTCAATACACATTATTTCACAATTTCAAACTCTCTGAACTAATTTCTGACATCAACAACTCAGCCAGACTTAACAAAATCAACTTCATTTTCACAAGATTTCACACAAGATTTTCCAAGTGAGCAGGAGTCCATGACGTCACTGTCACATCAAACTGCATAATGATGAAATTATTGATGATTGATTAATGATTTATTGTGCATTTAGATTCAACATTAAGTTTTAGATTTAACACTTGGATGGTTTTTTTTATTTATGATCTTATTATGATATGTTTTTTAATCGTGGGTTGTTGCTAAATGTGATTATGCAACTTGACAATCAGCACCCCATGTGGTGCTGCAACTAATGATTATTTCCATGACGGATCAATCTGATACTTATTGCTCTCAAATCACTGATTAACTGAAATGTAAAAATAGTCAAACATGTCACGATCACGATTCCAAAGTGCTGATGGTGAGCTTGGCTGGATGTTCCCTGTCCAACTACTTCACAATGGAAATACCGCCATAGTGAAACAAAACCACAAGTCTGGAGATAAACATTCTACAAGAAATGAACAGCCCATACGCTGCTAATATGAAATTAAGAACAATGAAATCGTGAATCACTTCAGGTGAACTTTAAGGCAACTCAATTTTAACATGGTGATCAAAACCGGTACAAAGGGTCAAAAGCGGGTTTGCACCTCGAAGGAAATTCCAAACCGGCGCATATGAACTTCGGTCAGTCCATTCTTGTGGAGCCGCACCAAACGCCTCCAGGGAACCCAGACGACCTTGTGCATACCGCTGGCTCCCCGCTTTGTTGTGCTGGGCTAGTATTAATCCAATCGAAACCCAAGCCATCAGTGTAAAAGCTATGGAAGTGCTCCGGTCCGCTCAGCTTTTCTTTGCCGCCAGACCAGAACAAAGATTCTAGCTGGAAAACTGGGACAACCGCACAGCTGCGCCATTAAATATGGCTCATTAGATCAGAAAGCTCCACAGGTGCGTTTTCACCTGGAGGACTCATCGGGTTGTGGGAATTGTAGGCTATAGTGTGGTGGATTGATACACAGTTTGTGCCTGTTGAGATCAGTTCATTGTTGATTTGTTTTTTTTCAATCGCACTTGCTAAGATATGGAATAAAGCAATCCATTTGAAGAGATAAAGAGTCCTGACACATAAAGTGCAGAAAACAAACATAGTTTGCCTAAAACCTATAAAGAGGATTCAGTCTTTTAATGGGATCTGTATACAAACTTTTAAAATATGGCCAGCCTTGGTATAAGAAAGGGAAAGAAACGTGGTCCTTGGGCACACATTTGCAGAACTGTTGAACTGCATCTATACAGAGCTTGTGTATGCTTCGTCATTGCTTATGGCATAAGTAATCTTGGGTTTCTACAACCGATGATGATAATTTCGTTACCAAACAGTCTGGCCCTCTCCGCTGTGCACCGAGGGAATGAGATGTTGAGAGAGCTCTGAGGAAATATGATTTCAGATTTGAGTTGTCTGATATCCTTGACATTTAAAAGATGTTCGTGGAATAGCTGTACTTCACTACATGCACGAATACGAATGACACTGCTGATTTGAAAGTTTATAACGCGGATCTTTAATTAACGTGTGAGATTCATTTTTCTGCACACAATAGCCTAATGCCTCTCACGTTTCATTTCTACAAGCTCATCCTCCAAATCCTCGAACTCATCCTCCAAACTCCACCATGAAGCCGGTTGGAGATTCTGACCTCAAACTGAGGGCAGTGTCACACATATTGTTGAAAAATGTTTGTTCCTTTTAAAATCTGTCACTTTTATGGATGCATTTATTTACATTTCAGAATTGCTTTTATACAGTTTAGAATTTTGTTTGAATTCTTGCATAGACATGATCATTTGGACCATGTACTAAATAAAAAAATCAATGGAAGAAAGGTAGAAACAAGTTGCGCAGTATATTATATTTATTGACCAATTCCCCGCTTATACGGTGGTAGCAGATGCAGTCGTCGGAGACGCAGTCGTGGGCGCTGCAGTGGTCGGACCTGAAGTAGTGGGGGCCGCAGTCGTGGGGGCCGCTGTTGTGGGTGCTGCAGTCGTGGGGGCCACTGTTGTGGGTGCTGCAGTCGTCGGAGCTGCAGTTGTTGGGGCAGGTGTGGTCGGTGCTGCAGTTGTGGGGGCCGCTGTTGTGGGTGCTGCAG